>PVKB01006518.1:0-59633 GCA_004027205.1 Ctenodactylus gundi
TTTTTTTTTTTTTTTTTTTTTTTTTGAGACAGGATCTTGCTCAGTAGCCCAGGCTCATTGTGAACTCAATGGTGCTGAATTATAAGTCAATTTTTAAAATTATTAAAAGGCTTAGGAATCTGGTAATTTAATTTACTATAGTACCTTTAGCTGGAAAGGCTCAACAGGCATGAAAGAGCATGTAGTTTAAAAGGACCAACACTAAAAAAAAGCCCATCCATGTTAGAGCTAGTCCTGGTGGTGCACGTTGGTAATCCCAGCAGCTGGGAGGCTGAGGCAGGCGGACTGCCCTGAGATGGAAGTCAGCCTGGGTGACATAGTAAATTTAGGACCAGCATGGACTATAGAGAGCTTGTCTCAAAATAATAATAATAATAATAATAATAGATAAATAAAATAAAAAGCTCATAGTCAAATTCCATGTTTGGGGCTGGGGATGTAATTCAGTGATACAACGCTTACCAGGCATGTGTAAGGCCCTGGGTTCAACTCTAGTGCCATCAAACTAGCCAACTAACTAACTAAATCCAACCACCCCGTGTTTGATAATATAACCAACACTAAATGGAAATCGCCTCATCTCCACGCTGGCATAAGTCTTCCTATTTTCATGATTCTCCACCCATGTTCACAGATCTCTGGTCTGAGGACGGTGTGTAGATAAGCCAACAGTTTAAGTACTGAGAAGAACAAGGTCCAGGCCATTTAAGCAGGACATGAGCATACAGACAGATACTCTGCCCTTCCAGAGACGTGTGCGTGTGCATGTGTGCATGTGTGTGCATGTGCGTGTGCTCTGTGATCCCAGTTGAGAGTCTGCAGTGAGGCTCCCCCGGGGGCAAGGCTCCTCATTTTCTGTAGGCCTGCTCTGCTTCCCCAAGAGGGCAAGAGCTCACTCACTGAGAGGCGTCACTCCTACGGGGACAGATGTGCACATTCCCAAAGGGTCTCAGATGGCCCCACGGGACCACGCGAGTCAGCAGGAGCCCAGCCATGGACAGTACCTGTCCTCTTCTTCTTCCTTCTCTTCTTCACTTTGATGGGTTTTACCACAAGCTCCTGCTCAAAGTCTTCTGAGCTGATGATGCTGAACCTCTGCGTGGAGGGCTGGCCGTCCCTGGCCGGCTCTGAGGCCACCTGCAGCCCAGTGGGCAGCATGCTGGAGCCACTGTCAGTGGAGGTGAGTGAGCTGCTTCTGCTCCGAGGTTCGCTGGCCACTGAGCTGGCCACGGAGGAGCCTCTAAGCCTTGTCTCAGAAACTGCAGTCCCTGCTGGCTTCTCTAGACGCTGCTCATAGGCTGGCTCAGCACGTCCTGGCACCTCCAGACCGTCCCTTGCTGAGAAAAAAGAGTCAGATAAACGCTACTGTCGAGAAAGCTAGTACTCAAGCCCCAAGTGTCACCCACAGGTAGGGGACTGAGCCACGGCCTGCTGAAGACATCATAGACACTCAGGAGACTCAGAACCACACCGCGTTCTGAGGGGTTTTGCTCTCCATGAAGCTCGTATATGAAAGTCTATAAAATAATTCACTGAGGCTGCTGTCTCCTATGTACCCCCAGTGGGGTAGACACTGAGTGTGGAGCACGGGGCCCTACAACTTGCAAGTTCTTCATAAAAAAGATGTCTGTATTTAAAAAGGGGTTTGCGATATCTCCTACTTAGATTCTGCCTTGATTATACCTTGATTTTACTCAAAAGGCATCTGAAAAGTGCATGTGGACCTATAAGCAGACTTCCTGAAGTTCAAGCAATCTTTCAGTGGGACACCTCCAGAGCAGTCCATTAAAAAAGTGAGAAACGGGCTGGAGGAACGGCACAGCAGTTAAAGTGCCTGCCCTGCAAGTGCAAGGCCCTGAGTTCAATTCTTCAGCACCACATAAAGCTGGGTATTGCGGTACACACCAGTAATCCCAGCACTCGGGAGGCTGAGGCAGGCAGACTGCCCTGAGTCCAAGGCCAGCCTGGGCTACCCAGTGAGTTCAGGACCAGCCTGGGCTACAGAACGAGACTCTGTCTCAAAAAAAAAAAAAAAAAAAAAAAAAAAAAAAAAAAAAAAAAAAAAAAAAAAAAAAAAAAAAAGACAAAGAAAAAAAAAAGAAAAAAAAGAAAAAAGTGAGCAACAGTGTGCACAGGCAGCAGAGTAAGGGCTGGCAGGGAACCTGGACCCTGGCCTAAGAGCCCCGAGGGCCCGTGGCAGGGACTCATCCTTCTCTCAACACTACGTGAAGGTCACCACGGCCACAATGGCTCCCAATCTGGCACCCTCAGCGCAAGACCATGGTGTACTCTGCTCAGCTCGGCTATCCTTTTGTTATTGAGTATTCCCTAGCTGCCAGGACACAGCAGTCCAAAAGTCACAGGGAGCCAGGCACAGAGGCACAGGTCTGTAATCCCAGCACTTAGGAGGCTGAAGCAGAAGGATCGCCAGGAGTTCAAGGCCAGGCTGTGTTAAAAAGTGAGTTCAGGGACATCCTGAACTACAGAGCAAGACCTTATCTCAAAAAAAAAAAAAAAAAAAAAAAAAAAAAAAGACACAGGGTCAACATCCTCCAAACACGGGCCAAACACGGATACCGGAGCATGCACAGCGGACAGGGGGCAGGACTCTGCTCTGACATGTGTGACTTGCCCAAGATGGTATCCAGAGCTATACTGCTCGGTATGGCAGCCGCTAGCCACAGGCAGCTATCTCAATTAAATTTAACTAAAATGAAACATGATTTAAAATTCAGTCCCTCGCTGTCCTCTCCAGCAGGGGACTATGACATCCTCCCAGCCACTACAGACTCAGGGTGGTCACTGGTTAGCAATGACACTCCCATTATTCTACTGGTTAAGCTACTGCAGCTTTATTTAAACAAGCAGGCATGCAGAGGCTTAAAATACGATTCTGAAAATACAGTTTGTGACACTTCTCCTGAAAGTCAGACGTAAGCTGACAGCAGAGGCTGAGCTGGCCTGGTTGCCCTGCCACCACTCACTCTGTAAGCCACACGGCCCTTCCTTACGCGGCATCTTACTCAACATTCTTCACCCAAAAGTCAACTTCAGCGGCCAGTCTCAGCAGGAGGAGCTAGGAGGCTGAGCAGAAGAACTGCAAGTTTGAAACCAGCCTAAGCGACTTAGCAAGACCCTGCCTCAAAAGGAAAAAAATTTAAAAGTGCTGAAGTTGTAACTCAGTGCAAAAGCCCCAGGCTCACTCCCACCACTGCAACAATGAGGATAAAATCTGGATTTGGGATATTTACGCCAATTTGCCTTCAATGACTTAAGAGGTAAGAGTCAATGACAAGGCAGGGCATGTCCAGGTGTTGTCACCATCCATCTGGGCTTCTTCCTGCTCACCCCCTTCCTGTCTTCACGCCTGGAGAGCAACTCCACAACGTTGAGACTGCCTGACCTCCGCTTAAGCCGCCAACTTTCGGGAAAACTATCATCCAGTTAATTTTCAGAATCATGAGGTCTCCAAATGCCTCCTTATTTAAATAAAGCTGCACTAGCTTAACCAGTAAAATCATGGGAAGTTTGATCATTATCAGACTGCAGTGCCGCTTTTCCCACGGGACACACAGATACACTTTATCGTAATCATGAACCTGGGGCTGGAGAAATAGCTCAGCAGTTAAAGTGCTTACTGAACAAGCCCTAGGAGCTGGGTTCAACTCCCAACACTACATAAGCTGGGCATGGTGGCGCATGCCTGTAATCCTAGGGAGGCCGAGGCAGGACTGCCAAGTGTTCAAGGCCAGCCTGGGCTCCAGAGTGAGTTCAGGACCAGCGTGGACTGCAGAACAAGACCCTTTCTCAAATAAATAAATAAATACGAACCTATCGATGCTAGTCCTTCAGGCCTGCTTGAAATTCTTATGATGTTCCTATCCCCCTTCAAGAAAAAGATTTCATTTTCTGTGCAGGAAACAGAGACAATGTCACCTGATCCTTCCAAACCAGCAATTGTGACCTGTCAAAAAATAAATAAATTAGAGCAACCAGGAAGGCATAAAAGGCATGTGTGAGCAGATATAACAACAGTGAGCCAAATCACTGCTGCACTTGCTATGGCAATTCCTGAAAAAACTATTTTTTGAGGTACTGGTGATTGACTCCAAGGGCATCCTACACCAAGCCCCCTTGTTTTCTTGCTGCTCAGCCTTTTTTTTTTTTTTTTTTTGAGAAACTGGTATATTTACATATTGTATCCTCATCATGTTTCCCTTTTCCACCCTCTAGTTGCCCACATTCACTTTCTTCTCCACAAAGCACATTCTCTCTCTCTCTGCCCCTTCCACCTCTCCTTAGAAGCATGTATCTGTGATACACAATACTAAGACTCAGCTTGAGACACTGGAGTATCTACACATTGCACCTCAATCTTCTTCCTTCCCTTCCTCCTCCCACCCACCCTGCTCCCGCATCCCCTTCCCACAGGGCTCCCCTCCCTCTCCACAGAGTCCATCTTCTTACTCTCTTCCACCTCTCTTTTACTTTTTGGGGGGTTGTTTTTCTCATATTAGAGAAATCATACAATAACCTTCTATGCCTGTCTCATTCTGCTAAGCATAATGGTCTCAAGCTATATCCATTTACTACAAATGATCCAAAAGTATCTTTTTCACAGCAGAGTAGTACTCTATTGTGTAAATATTGGGCTGTCAGAAAAGTCATGATGTATTTTTGCAAGAGATCACACTAATTCATTTTTGGAAGTACTAGAGTTACTTGCATCAGTTATTGCTATGTCATTTGACAGCTGATAGTTCTAGCTTCACTCAAAAAACCTGACCGATTTGGTTGAGTTTTGGAGATTTTACAAGTTGAAGACAGAAGATCTACTGCATTTTCCCCATATTTTACTGCTTTGCTTCCATACAGGGAAGAATGCATGTCAAGCTTCTGAAAAGTTGCCTGCAGCTTACAGTGCCAGTGCCCCACCAGAAAAACGTCAGCGCCAACGATGGTTCATGAAATTCTCTGCTGGTCTTTTTGATCTCAATGTTTCTCCTTGGTCACGGTGGGCTATTGATTACATCAAACACATGTCACGAGACGAGAGGTTGCAGACACACTGAACATCCGTCATTCAAGTGTTGACAACCATCTCATGAAGCTTGACGGGCAGGGTCCTCACGAACTCTAAGAAGTTCATTTGACAACACATGTAACATCTGTGATATGCTCAGATGAGGACAGCGATCCCTTTTTGAAGAGACTGATAACTGCTGGTGAGAAGTAGATGGCTTACAACACCATGGTGACCGGTCTCGGTCCCCACACCATGGTTCACTTCCTGTGACGGTGAAAGCACACTCATCAGGGGAGGGTCATGCTCTCAGTGCAGTGGGTCTTTAAAGGTGCCGTGTGTGTTGAGTTTTCACCAAGGAACCGAACAATCAATTGGGTGGTTTGAAGGAATCCACCACCCAGAAACATCCGGAGCTTGTCAATCACCATCAAACAATATGAGACCACGCACAAGTCTGATAACCTGTCAAAAACTACTGGAGCTTGGATGGGCTGTGTTCAGATGAGGTGGTAAATGAGCATCTTGTTCAGATCTCTCTTTTTTTGCCAATAAAGACAGGTCCTTCTATGGGTGGGGTATTATGAAACTCAATGAAAGATGGCAAAACGTTATGAAAAAAATGGGCACTGTATCATCAATTGATCTTTGTTCTGTAAATAAATGACCTTTGAAAGACAGATGAGATGTGTCATGACTTTTTCAACAACCCAATACATCATGTGTTCTTCATCCATTCATCTGTGGTCGGCCATACGGGCTGCTTCCAAATCTAGTTATTACAAGTTGCATTGCCATAGACATGAGGATGCATGGGCCATTCCTGTACGATGGCTTTACCTCTGCGGGGAAGACTCCTAGAAGAGGCAAGCCTGGGTCAGATGGGACATCTACTTTCAATTTTTTGAAAGCCATGATACTTTCTATAACAGTTATACCTGTTTACAGTCCCACCAACAATGGAAAAGTGTTCCTTTTCCCCCACAACCTCACCTCACCAGCATTTGTTTTTTTATCTTTTTTTTCCCTTTGAGACAGGGTCTCACTATGTAGCCCAGGCTGGTTCTCAGTTCCCTATGTGGCCTTGAACTCACAAGCCTCCTGCCTCGGCCTTTCTTGGGTGCTGGGCTCACAGGTGTGTGTCATCACCCCAGCTATTCCTGGTACTGGGGGATGTCACCAGGGGCCTGGCACATCCTAGGTGAGGGCTCTCATCACGAGCTGTAACCCCCAGCCCCATCTGTTGTTCTTGACACTGGCTATTCTAAGTGAAGTTAGACGGGATCTCAGTGTTGCTATGATTTGCATTTCTCTGATGGATAAACATCACTGAACTCTTATTTTTATTTTGAGACAGGGTCTCATGAGGTTGCTTAGGCTGCCATTTTACTTATGATTCTCCTGTCTCAGCTTCTTGGGTAGCTAGACTCACAGGGGCTGTGCCACGGCTCTTGGCTTTAAACCTTCTTCTTCTTCTTCTTTGATTGTTCACAGCAGCAGGGACAGGGTCTCTCTCTATAGCTCAGGGTGGTCCTAAACTCACTACGTAGCCCAGGCTGGCCTAGGATTTGGCAATGCTCCTGCCTCAGCTCCCTGAGTACTGGTACGACAGGCATGCACCACTATGCCTGGCTTATGTGGTGCTGGGGAATCAAACTCAGGGATTTAGCACTTGCTAGGCAAACGCTTTAACCGCTGTGCCCTCAGCTAATTTTTATGTGGTGCTAGGGAATCGAACGCAGGATACTGTGCCTGCTAGGCACGCACTGTAACCACTGAGCCACGCCTCTTGCCTCCTGACTTTGGATCTTACAACCTGGTGCTCATCCTCCCTAGCAGAGGGCCCCATGCCATCTGTGGCTGCAGGTGTTATGTCCCTCACCCCTACAGGGCTTCCCATGCACTGGCCCTCACACCCTACTTCCCCCTGGTCCTTGAGGCCGGTACACCCTTTTCTCTCTGCTTGGATCTCCTTCCTGCCCTGGTTCACTAGGGAGTTCCAATGTGATCCAGATGCCACCCCCTTCCTGAAATGCCTGTCTTCCTGGCAATACCCAAGACTCCCCAGGAGTTCATTTCCTGCCAGCCCCACTTCTGGGTTGGCTACTATGCTGCCAGACCAGGGCTGGGAGTGTAGCTCAGAGGTTAAAGTGCTTACCCAGCATGTGCAGGGCCCCAGGTTTGATTCTCTAGCACCACATAAGAATTAGCTGTGCGTGGTGGCATATACCTGTAATCCTAGCACTCAGAAGGCTGAGGCATGGAGACTGTAATGAGTTTGAGGTCAGCCTGCGCTACACAGTGGGTTTAGGACCAGCCTAGATTACACAGAGTGAGACTCTGTCTCAAAAATAAATAAATAAAAACACATTGGCACAGCTAGACCCTCTGCTGTGCGCTCCCGGCTGCAGTGCGTGGCTTCTGAACCAATAAAAGGGGAGGGAGCGTGTCCTCAGCTGAACACAGATGGCAGCACACAGGGCATCCCGAGACCACACTGGCCTACGGCTAATAACAGCGTAAGTAAGAGATTGTTCACAGCCGAAGACAGGGAACCTAAGTTCTTTGCTAATTTTCAGACAGTCCTAATAGATAGCTAGAAATAGGACTCTAGCTTCTGGGAGCTGCCAATCACACCATGTGGGGAGGGGCAGCTCCCACAGAGGCCAGCAGCACCTGTTTGTAGACATTCTGTCTCCAGTTCCCCGCCTACAAAACGCACTTAATTACACCTAGCACATACAGCACAGGGTCAGTGCTTAGACATAAAGGACTGCTGGACAATTACAGAGCATCCTGATGCTCTTAACTAGTAAGTTCAAAAGGAATCTAGGGAAAGGAGAAAAGTTATCTGTAATTGTGCAAATACAAAAATACCTTCTGAAAAATCCTTCGTCAAGGAAACAGCTGCAGGGCTAGCATGGGACCCCATCACCACGCCTCACAGATGAGGAAACCAAGCCCACGCAGGCGAGGGCCTCTAGGTTCAGGGGTCCCTGAGGGATCACAGTAGCACTACCAGGACTGGCTGAGGACGGGGACTTGGGCAGCCTCAATGGGAAAGATGAATTTCATTTTCTGCTGATATATACCAAATAAGAAAATTCTTTGCTATCTCCAGTGAGGCTCTGCCAGAGGCTGCAGGGCTCAATGTGGCCGGAGTCTGGGATGACAGTAGCAGAGACAGGCAAGGCAGAAGCTCAGCTCTTAGGACAGGACAAACTGGAAACAAAATCTTTGCTTAAAGTTCCCATTGTCGGGCTGGAGGATGACACAGTGGTTAAAGTGCTTTCCTTGTAAGCACAAGGCCCTGATTTTGTTTTCCCAGCAACACATAAATCCAGGCGTAGTGAGTGGCACACACCTGTAATCCCAGCACTCGAGGCTGAGGCAGGCAGACTGTCCTGTGTCCAAGGCCAGCCTGGGCATACCAGTGAGTTCAGGATCAGTCTGGGCTACAGAGAGAGACCCTGTCTCAAAAATAAATAAATAAATAAAAGGTAGAGCTGTAGGTGTACCTCAGTGGTAGAACACACGCTTATCATCTGCAAGGCCCTGGGCTCTATCTATCCTGAGCAGTAGAAACACCAAAACAACAATAACAAAAATATGCATATTTTGGCCCAAATATATTTTGTTCTTAAATTAAAAAAAATAATAATACAATTTCTTGGGTGGGTATATAGGACCAGATAGGACAAGATCTACCCCCAAAATAATCTTTTAAATATGAGATAGGGTCTCTACTCTGTAGTCCAGGCTGATCCTGAACTCACTGTGTAGCCCAGGCTGGCCTTGAGCACATGGCACTCAACCTGCCTCAGCCTCCCAAGTACTAAGATTATAGGAAAATGCCATCATGACCAGCATTGGTTCTGGGAAATAAACCCAGGGTTTTGAGCTTGCTAGGTAAGCATTTTAACTGCTGAGCTACATGCCAAAGCCCACTATTTTTTTCCCAGATGTATAAAAATGACCAAACTGAGCCAGCCTCTGGAAATATTTCTGGAGGCTGAGGCAAGCAGATTTCAAGTCTGAGGCCCAGCCTGGGCTACTCAGCAAGACCCTGTCTCAAAACCAAAACTGAAAAATCAATTGAGGATGTAGCTGGCTTGAATCTTTTGAACTGCAAAAAACACAAAAAACAAAAAACCCTCTATTTGATTTCCCCACCTACTAAAAGGAAATGTGAAGCATTAGAAGCGCCCTGCTGCCGTGATTACCCCAGAACCCAGGGCAGAGCACCCTATGGGCTCACACTCTCACACGCTGGCGCCAGCAGCCTCCAGTACCTGGTTGACTGTGTCCAGAAGATAGATGCTGTATTCGTTCCAGCTCAAGACCCAGCCTTCCCGAAAGAAACAGGAAACAAGCCCTAGGTGCTTCTCAGGGGAACTGCAACCGCCCCTGTCGGAGGGCTCCACACGCGGGTACAGCTCGAAAGGCGTGACTCCCCCAGCGAAGACGTCCTTTAAAATAAATGTGGCTTGAACAGTCCCGTGGACATCGGCCTTCCATAGCCGGAGGCCAGGCCGTGCTGCATACAAGGTCAGATCGCTTTGCTTACACAGTCCTGGTATAAAACAAGCACCAAATTTCCCAGTACTAAAATTGGAAGGAAGAAAGAAAGAAAAAAAAAAAAAAGGCATGGACGAATTTAAAGTGATGTAACTGCCACCCCTTGAAATTAACTGCGAGAATTTATTAGCTAAACCCAGATAATTGATCCCTCTGACGTTTCTCATGGTGTAGGAGAGAATGCTTGGCGAGAGAACCAAGCGAAAGTGATCAGAGGCTTTTCTGGGGACAGTCTTGATGTGTAGTCCAAGCTGGTCCTGAGCTCAGTATGTGGCCTGGGCTGGCCTAGAACTCACAGCAGTCCTCCTGGTTCAGCCTGCCCAACACTGGAACTGCAGGTTGCACCACCATGCCCAGTTGTCATCCGGTGCTGAGGGTATCAAACCCAGGGGGAAGCCTCATGCTTCCTAGGCAAGTGCTCTAACCTCTGAGCTTCTCCTTCCGCCCAAGTGATCTGACTAAATCTGTCCTTCCTCCTGCCATCCACCTGTAGTCACAGGGCAGCAAGAGTGGGCAGGTGAGCCAGGGTAGAAAAGTGCCCTGCCAAGCTGCAGATCCCACCAAGGCATCCAGACCGCAGGGAGACTGCTGCCATCGAGAGGCTGGATCATGCACAGGCTTGCTAAGGGATTCAGCGCAGAGAGCAGAAGCTGAGGGGGAGGTGTGAGCTGAAGGCTGCTGTGCAGCAAACAGAATGAACTTCTACTGTGTGGCCACAGGGCCGCACTCGGGTGACCTCACCCACCCTGCCCTGGCAGCCTGTCACCGATGGCGCCACCAGCCACGGGGGCCTCCATCTCTGCCAATCTCTCCACTTCCCACAGACTGCCCCAAACCTCTCTAACGCCTTGGCCCACTGCCACGTGCCCACCCCTGCCTACGGGCAAAGCAAGAGGGACACAGACAGGAGCCCCACAAACTCCCACTGGCCAGCCAGCAACGTGCGGCTCAGTCCTTGCTCCCCGGCCCCTCTAGCCCAGGCAGGAGGGTGCTGGCTGCACCTGTCCCCAGCAAATTGGCCACAGGTGGCTGCCACAAGCGCATTTCCTAGGCTGAGGAGGGGGTGGTGAGTTGCAGGTGACACACATCTGGTTGCCTTTTCCCACACAGCTGATGTGATGGAAAGACACAGGCCTAACCCTTCTCTTTGTCATCTTTCTTCCACCAGCAGCTGGAGGAGGGACGTTCTTCAGCCTGAATCCTTCGCACCGGGCTGACCCCCTGACCATACCTGGTTGGGGGCCTAACCCCTGCTTATCTGTACCCGCTCCACAGCAGCTGCCACAACATCAGCAAGACCTGCCGACCTTTCAGCTTCTCTGAAGGCAGACTCCCTTCTGACCTGTTTACCAGGCCCCCAGCCTGAGTGGCTGCAAAGGGGGGTTTGGTAAACATGTGTTGACCGCTTATGGCTGTCAAAGAGCCTGCCGAGGTGAGGCACGGACACTGTCCACAGGGCCTGCAGCAGAGTGGTTGCACCTGTGGGTCTTTGAAGCTCCTCAACAATAGGATCCACATCGTCCATCTGCCTTGACATGGTGTCCTAGGCAGGCAGAGACCACGAGGAACCAGGCAGAACAGCTATGGGCTGACACTCGGCAAATGGGCACCAAGGGGACCTTAAAGCCCCTCTGCCCTGGGACCCACGCTGAGAGCAAGTGTACACGGTGGGACGCTTACCTCTTCCTGGCCTGTGTTCCAATCTGCTGCACCGACTTCTCCTCTGTGTAGAAGAGCACGCTCCTCTGCAGGGTGGAGACTAGCAGCACCTTCTGGCTGTAATCCAGCTGCACAATGGAGGATGGCTCCTCTAACACCAGGTGAGAGTTGCACACTCCCTGTGAGCCCAGGAAACCTAAGGTCAGTGTTGGGCCACAGTACGCTGACTGCCTGCCAATTAGCAGGCAACCTTGAAGCCAGCAGTACTCGAGCTAGTCTACCCTCAAAATGTATGCTTTAAAACTCTCCAGACTCAGGTCAACACACTGCAAGGAAATTTTTAAAAGTCTTTCCCTTTCTTTTTCTTTTTCTTCTGTTTTATTTATTTAGTTTTTTGAGGTAGGGTCTCACCCTGTAGTTCAGGATGGTCCTGAATTCACTGTGCAGTCTAGGCTGGCCTTGAGCTTATGGTATATGTCCTGCCTCAGCCTCCCAAGTGCTGGGATTATAGGCATGCGCTACCACAACCAGCTTATGGTGGTGCTGGGGAATCAGATCCAGGGCCTTATGCTTACTAGGCAAGTTCTTTTACCAATGTGCTATTCTTCCAGTCCCTCAAAAATCTGCTTTTTATAGCTGGACATGATGGTACACACCTGTAACCCCAGCAATGGGGTAAGCTTAGGTAGGAAGATCACAAGTTCAAACCCAGTCTGGATAATTTAGGAAGACCCTACCCAAAATACAAAACAAAATGTGGGCCGGGCCTATAGCTCAGTACTGCAGGCCCTGGGCTCAATCCTCAGTAGCCCCTCCAATTTTCTTCTTTTCCTTTTTTTTTTTTTAAGTGAAGGGTCTTACCTCAATCTGTTTTTTTGTTGTTGTTGCTGTTGTTTTGTTTTTTGAGACGGGTCCTGGCTCTACAGCCCAGGCTGGACCTAACTCACTATGTAGGTAGGCTAGCATTAGACTCACCCTCCTGTCTTGAGCGCTGAGATTACCAGCTTATGTAGTACTGGGGAACTGAACTCAGGTACTTAGTGCTTACTAGGCAAGCACACAGAGCCAGTCCTCCAGCCCCTCTTATCTCAATCTGATCTAAGCCACCTGTGATAACAACCACTCCACAAACATCATTCTTTTTTCTTTTTTGAGACAGATGTCACCGTGTAGCCCAGCCTGGTCCTGAACTCATTATGTAGCCCAGGCTAGTCTTGGACTCAAGGCAGTCCTTCTGACTCAGCCTCCAGCGTGCTGGGATTAGAGGTGTGTGCCACCATGCCTGGCTTCATGTGGTGCTGGGGAATCAAACTCAGGTGTTTGTGCTTGCTAGACAAGCACTTTAACTGCTCTAACATTACTTCAGCCCCTCCACCAACATCATTCTAAAGGGAGAAAGACTGAAACATTTATTCTAAAATAAAGAATAAGCCAAGGATGTCCACTATCACCGTAGTGCTCGAAATTCTGCACAGAGCAATCAGGCAAGAGAAAGAAACAAAAGGAATATGAACTGGAAAGGAAGAAGTTAAGGTGTCCCTACTTGCAGATGGCATGGTACTCTACATCAAAGACCCAAAAAGTTCCACCAGAAGTCGCTTAGAACTAATAAACAGGGGCTGGAGGAATGGCTCAGCAGTTAAAGTGCTTGTCTAGCAAGTGCAATGCAAGCACTAAGTACCTGAGTTCAATTCCTCATCACCACATAAGCTGGGTGTGGTGACACAAGCCTGTATAACCCCAGAACTCAGGAGGCTGAGGCAGGCAGACAGCCTGGACTACATAATGCATTCAGAACTGGTTTGGTCTATAAAGTGAGACCCAGCCTCAAAAAAAAAAAAAAAAAAAAAAAAAAAAAAAAAAAAAAAAAAAAAAAAAAAAAAAAAAAAAAAAAAAAAAAAAAAAAAAAAAAAAAAAAAAAAAAAAAAAAAAAAAAAAAAAAAAAAAAAAAAAAAAAAAAAAAAAAAAAAAAAAAAAAAAAAAAAAAAAAAAAAAAAAAAAAAAAAAAAAAACTAATAAATTCAACAAATTAGCAGCTTATAAAATCAACACAAGCCAACAGCACTCTTGGATCCCCATTAATGATCCCATTAATAAATGGGCAAATGAAATGAAACGTCTCAGAATAGGAAGTACAAAAGACGAACAGACCCAAGAAATGTTCAACATCACTGGCGATAAGAGAAATGCAAATCAAAATAACACTGAGATTCCATCTCACTCCACCTAGAATAGCTTAAATTAAGAACTCAAAAAAAAAACTGTTGGAGAAGCTGTGGAGAAAACGGAGCACTTATACACGGTTGGTAAGAATACAATTTGGTTCAGGCATTATAAAAAGCTGTTTGGACATTCCTAAGAAAGGAGAAATAGAAATCCTATTTGACCCAGCTGTAACCCTACTGGCCATTTCCCAAAAGAAATAGTTATCTTATCATAAAGACACATGCATATTTATTATGTTAACAGCAGCATAACAGCTAAATCCTGGAAACATTCTACATGCCCAAGAACAGAGGAATGGGTGAATAAAATATGGTGCTTACAGACAACAGAATACTATGCTGCTATCAAGACAGACAGGTACGGAGCATTTGAAAGAGAATGGTGGTCAAGAGGCAAGATGGCGGCCGGGCCCCAGAGCCGCTGGAAGCCTCCTCATAGGCCCACCTAATAGGAGCTGAGACTATAGTTAAAGTGTGGCCTAGTCAACGAAGCAGGAGAGGGAGGAGCACCCTAACAAGGGAAAGAAGGCCACGGGAAGATCAGAAATCCCTTAGAAACATCAGAAGCAGGAAAAAACAGCAGCTCAGGAAGCAGCTCCAGGATGACTGGAAACAGCTGGGAGCTGCCAGCATCTGCTGCTGGAGGAACCCTCGCCCTGAGCCTGGAACCTCAGACCTAGGTAACTGCAGATCCCAGAGAGGTGGGGACTGACAGCAATGGGTAGCCCCAGCCGCAAGCTGGTAGGAAGTACAAGCTTCAAGCTCACTAAGAGACTCCCTAGAAAAGGGCCCTAGATCCTAGACCGGGCTGGGAGAAGCAGCACTTGGCAACCATAACAGGAAGTGATGCAGAAGGAGCCATTTTATTTAAAAAAAAAAAAGAGCCTGAACTGTTTGAATTAGAAGGCTCAGATGGGCATACCGCTGTTTTTTGGGGATGCTCTTACATAGTGCCCAGACAGAAACGAGCATAAGAGGCAGTTGAAGAGAGAAAGGCTGCAGACCTGCGGAACTGAACAGCTGAGGAGGGCACAGTGGGAGAGCCTCCGAGGGTGGAGAGACCCACCCGCGGGGCAGGCGTGAGAGCGTCACTGAGGGGCCTTGAGGTGGACAAGACAACCTGCAAGGCCAACGGACTGTTAAGTCCTTCCTCACTGCCTACTCCCAGAAGAGAAGTCAGGGGGCTTTAGGCTCTCCCCACACACCATCACACTCACTCACAGAAACTCCTCGGCCAGGCCTTTATGGCAAAGGCCCTCAACAACAGAAACATGGGAAGACAAGGCAACAGGCCAGTCACAGAAACTTCTGAGTCCCAGAAACTATTAGTATAGGTACAGGCAAGGACTCTCTCAACAAAACACCCAAAGCACAAGAGTTAACACCAAGAAGTAACAAATGGGACTACATGGAATTAAAAGGCTTCTGTACAGGAAAATAAACAATCAACAGCGTGAAGAAAGCACCCACAGGATGGGAAAAAAATCTTTGCCACCTACTCCTCAGACAGAGGACTATCATCAAGAATATACAAAGAACTGAAAAAAGTAGGCCCTCCAAAATAAAGAACCCACTCAAAAAATGGGAACCTGAAATGAATAATAGTTCTCAGCTGAATGGCCAATAAATGAAAAAATGTTCAATATCTTTGCCATCAGAGAAATGAAAATTAAAACAATGCTGAAGTTCCATCTAACACCAGTATGAATGGCTGCTGTTAAGAACTCAATAAACAGGGCTGGAGAAATGGCTCAGTGGTTAAAGCACTTGCTTGGCAAGTGCTAAGACAAGCACTAAGTGCTTAGGTTCAATTTCCCAGCACCACATAAACTGGGCGTGGTGGTGCACGCCTGTAATCCCAGCACTAGGGAGACAGAGGCAGGAGGACTGCCTTGAGTCCAAGGCCAGCCTGGGCTCCATAGTGAGTTCAGGACCAGCCTGGGCTACAGAGTGAGACCCTGTCTCAAAAAAACAAAAACAAAGACAAAACACAAAACAAAACTCAAAAAAGAACAGATGCTGGCGAGGCTGTGAGGAAAAAGGAGCCCTCCTGCATTGCTGGAGGGACTGCAAACTGGTACAACTACTATGGAAAGCTGTGTGGAGATTTCTCAGAAAACTGAACATCGACATCCCATTTGACCCAGCTACAAAATAGATAAAATTACTGTAAAAGAAAAAAAAGAAAGAAAATGGGGCCACCTTGACTCAATTCTCAGTGAAATGGAACAGGCACAAAAGACGAAGTACTGACTGGTGTCTCTCATACGAAAGTACCACATATCTACTCATAAAAAGACCCTAATCTGAGCAAGCAGGCACGAACAGGGATGGCAGGCGGCTGGGAGGGGGAAGAGACCTGAGAGTGGGAGGTGGGGGAGGGAAGAGGCCAAACATGCTATGTACGGCACAACTTCCCCAAGCTGGGCATTATCAACACGCTACTCAATCTGAGCTCATTTCTATTCAAAAATAAAATAAAATGTGAAGGATGAAAAAGTGAATGTTCCAGCGGGCCAACTCTTAGTAACAGAAGCAGGAGCATAAAGAAAAATCGGTGAAAAAAAAAAAAAAACGTTGCAAATAATAAAGATTGTAACGGGACTCTGATCAAGAATGTGTGCCCACTAGGCACACCACAATTATGAACACAATCCCTCCAGACACAGGCAATGAAGAGCCAACAGTTTCTCTAGAGATGATCCTACCTGGTCTAGATCCAGAGAAGAGTAGACGATTTTTCCTCTGTCGTCTCCGGAGAACAGCTTCATTCCATTGGGGCTCCACGCCAGAGCCGTGATGCTGCTTTTGTGAATACCAGTGACATCAAATCTCCGTAGCTAAGAGCACCAGGAAAAGGAAAGGGTAAATGCTGTGCTGAGGGTTGTGTGAACATCAAGTGCTCCTTTTTATGGGAGGGCTTGTTTTCCCCATTAAACCTCCCAAGGTCCACCTGTCTATCCACCTGATGGAACCCACAGGGAACACACCAAGAGGATTGGGCAAAAATCTAAGTCTACGTGTGCTTTCCGGCAAGTGTCCAAGCAGGAACAACTATAAGCAGCACAGTCACACGTCTGCAGGCATGGGAGGGTTTCTAACGTTACAACTCACGAGAAATATGCTACGAAGGCAAGACATGTGAACTGGCCGAGTGCCCACCTGCTTGTTTCTCCCCGGCAGTGAAGACACAAGTTGGAAAACGGCAACTCTTCCGGAGGCGGTGCCGGCCGCCACGAGGTCATCGAAGCAGCTCAGCAGCTTCACCATGGTGATGGATTCAGTTTTCCCCTAAAAGAAGCAACACTCAAGGGGCTGGAGGAATAGCTCAGGGCTTAGAGCGCTTGCCTAGCAAGCACAAGGCCCTGGGCTTGATTCCCCAGCACCGTAAAGCTGGGTGAGGTGGCACATGCCTGTATCCCAGCACTTGGGAGGCTGAGGCAGGTGGATTGTCCTGACTCCAAGGGCAGCCTGGGCCACAGGGAAAGACCATGTCTCAAAAAAAAAAAAAAACCTAAATAACAGTCACCACATAAACTGTCAAAGGCAGAATGCAGAGTTACAAACCAAATAATCCCTACAAATGTTTTGATATGTTAAATTATGTAGAATAAGGCTCGTGGCACACGATTAAATAATGGCAGCTTTTATAACTGCTCATCTAGTCACCTTACTGAGATCTTAGTTTCTTCAGATGGCTTTCAGTTACTACCTAACCTGCCTTAATGTCCCCACTGCGGGGCTGGAGTGCTTCCTACAGGGCCACCCCCGCCCTCACTTCCTGGTACTTGAGGATCTTGGGTGTCTCCTCCCTTGGGAAGGGCACTGGATTCTTAGCTGACAAGCTTTTTTGCTTGGCACTTTTGATTCCACAGCCCACTGCCTCTGGCCTCTGGAGTTTCTGCAGTCTGCTCATGTGACTGGCTGGGTGTGATGAGCCTGTTCTCTCTCAGGCCTTCCCTTTTCCAAGTCTCCCTGCAGCAGGTCTCCTTGTGGGTTTCCCTGAGGTCGCCTGACTGGCTGCCTACCTTTGGGCCTTCTCTGTTAAACCTGGGAATTCTGTCACTATTTGCTCAGAGCTTCCTCGGCTCCTCTCAGGGTCTCCACGGTATTTATGTGTACACGTTGAGTCCCCCTGCCGACGTCCCACAGGGCCCTTCTGCTCTGTTCCATCTTCTTCAAGCTTTATTTATTTTTGGTTCCTCAGACTTGACCTTTTCAATTGTCCTATCTTTTAAGTTCACAAACTCTTTTTTGCCTGGTCAAAGCTGCCTTGGAATCCCTCTAGTGAATTCTTAATTTCAATTTTGTACTTTATGGATTCAAAATTTCTTCCTGGTTTCTTTCGGGTTTCTTTGCTGTTCTGTGGCTTTTCAGTGTCCTATTCTTTGATGCCTGACTTTCCAAAAGGAGAAAAGAGTAAAACGAAGGGGGAAGGAAACAGCAGTCCTTTTGGTCTCAGGGAAGTCACTTCCACCAGGACAGGGACTTGAACACTGGGGGAGGAGAAGAGAGGTGGCATCCACCGGTTTGGCCCGCCTCTGTGACAGCGGCAGCAGCCGCAGCCCCGATCTCAAGTGCCTGGGGTACAGGGTGCTTTTCGTATGCACAGATCCTGGTACAAGTCACACGCACTGTGCTCTCAGAACACGTACTCAGCTGCCTTCCCACCAACAGGGAAGGGGTGGCGAGAGCTCGAACCCGTCCAAGTGGGCCACCCAAGCCTTGCTTAGAGTTAGTTACAGCAGACAAGATTCTATCAGCACAACTGCTGACCAGGAGTGGACACAGATTGCTAGTTGCTTTCTACCCACCCACCATCTTCCCAGAATCCTCTTCTCCCTGTGTAGATCTTTAATCTTCAAAATGACAAAAAATTTAAGATCTCACTTCTAATAAAGAAAATGCTAATTAATTAAGCATAAAAATACTACGCCTGGGACTGGAGGAATGGCTCAGTGGTTAAAGCGCTTGTCTAGCACACGCTATGTAAGCACTAAGTACCCAAGTTCAGTTCCCCAGCACCACATAAACTGGGCGTGGTAGCACATGCCTGTAATCCCAGTACGCAGGAGGCTGAAGCAGGTGGATTGTCCTGAGTCCAAGGCTAGTCTGAGGTACACAGTGAGTTCAGAATCAGCCTGGACTAGAGTGAGACCCTATCTCAAAAAGAAAAAAAACAAAATAAAACAAACAAACAGACAAACAAAAAAAAAAAACCTACCATGCCTTTATAAAATTTTTTTTTGGGGGGAACTGGGCTGGGCTACAATCTCAAGTCTTTTTCTTTTTTTCCTTTTGAATCGGGGTCTCACTTTGTTGTCCAGACTGGTCCTGATTTCACTATGTAGCCCAGGATGGCCTCAAATATATGGCAAACCTCCTCTCTCAGCCTAAGGGAGGAATTACAGGCATGTGCCCACCCCACTACTGAGCCTTTATCAGCAAGAAAAGTACTTCTTACACAACAAAAACAACAACAACAAAAAACCCTCTCCAGGGACTGGAGTGCAGCTCCATGCTTAGAGCACTCAGCGCTTAGAGTGCCTGCTTAGCAAGTTTAAGGATTCCCCAGGCATGATGGCACACACCAGTAATCTTAACACTGAGGTAGGAGGATTGCTGTGAGTTCAGGGCCACCCTGGACTACAGAGCAAGACCCTGTCTCAAACAAACAAGCAAAAATAAACACACACACTTACACTCAAGGCATCTGGAATCAGAAGAGCAGCTATTCCAGAGCCAATTCTACTTTTTTTTTTTTTTTTTGCTTTAAACAATTTATTTTTAAATAGGAAACTTCACAGGCAACTAGCTGACCCTTAAGAATTGTCACCTCTCATCTTTTAGTGCGGGAAATACTGACCCTGAACAGTAAATACGTGCCATACCCCGCTGAGCACAATAAAAACCTCTGGGGCCAGGGCACCATGTTCTTGCTCAATTAAAAACATCTTCTATAATTCATTTATTTCAGGACTGGGTACTTGACTCAGGGCCGAGAGCAACTTAGCTGGTAGTGAGGTGGCGAGCCCCAGGGAATTGTCCCCTTGTGAATTACTAAGGAGCAGGTCCCAGCAGCTCATGCTCCATCCCATGGGTTCCCAGAAAGTGTTCTTCTCTGGGTGGGGCAGGCTGATGCTTCCACTGAGCCCAGGGCCCCTCTTTCAAAATAACATTTTACTTATTTATTTATTCATGTTTTCATTCATTCATGTATTTTTGAAGGTGATTATCCCCAGCCCCCCTCCCACCTTTTTTTGACAACAGGTAGAGCAGAGGAAAGATAGGGACTGCAAAAAACAACAACAACAACAACAACAAAAACAAAGAACAGAGTGGTAAAAGCTCCCCTTATCTGGAAGTGGGTCCTTAGTAGGCTGCCTGCATTTTTTATTTTTGATTTTGTGACAGGCTGCTAAGTCACCAAGTTGCCCAGGCAGGTCCCAAATGTGCAGTTCTCCTGCCTCAGCCTCCCAGAGTCCTGAGATTTTAAAGAAATTATTTTATCAGTATGTATTTCTGATACATAATATCAGTTTGAGAAACTGGTGAATTTTTATATCACATCTTGAACATTTCCACTTTCCATCCCCATCCTCACGCCCCCTTCCCCGACATCCCTGTCTCCTAACGTCTTTCTACTTTCTTCCATCTTTTACTTTGTTCTTTTAACTTTATTATGGTTTAGTTTCCTCTTACTAGAGAAATCTCCTGTGTTTGATTCACTTCACTAAGCACAAAGGTCTCAGGGTGTACCAATTTTCCTGCAAATGATTCAAATTTATCTCTCTCTATGGCAGCGCAGTACTCCAGTGGGTAAACACAGCACATCTTCTTTATCCATTCATCTGTTGTTGGATTTTGAAGATCTAGGTATTACCAGTTGTGCTGCTGTAAACATGGGTACACACATCACTCTTGTATGCTGATTTCAACTCTTTTGGGAAGATCCCCAAAGAGCTGTAGCTGAGTCAAATGGGATATACGGCTGGAGGAACAGCACAGCAGTTAGAGGGCTTGCTGAGGCCCCGAGCTTGATTCCCCAGCACCACCTATGCCAGGCGTGGTGGCACACGCCTGTAATCCTAGCACTTGGGAGGCTAATACGGTGGGACTGCTTGAGTTCAAGGCCAGCCTAGGCTCCAGTCAATTCAGGGTCAGAGAGTACTACAGATGGAGACCCGGTCTCAACAAAAAGGGGGGGGGGGCAGACACATCTATTTTCAGTTTTGTGAGGAATCTCCATACTGCTTTCCATAACGGCTGTACGATCTTACAATCCCATCAATGATGCAGGAGGGCTCCCTTTTCTCCACATTCTTGCCAGCATTTGTTGTTTTCTGAGTTCTTGGTAACAGCCATTCTTTACTGGAGTTAGATGAACCTCAGTATTGTTTTCATGTAGCATTTCTTTAAAGACTAAAGATGCTGAACAATTTTTCATGTATTTATTGGCCATTTGGACTTATAAGAACTATTTACTTCAGCTGTCCATTTTTTGACAGGGTCTTTTATTTTCAGCTGTATAAATTTTTCAGTTCTTTGTGTATTATAAATAACACTCCTCTGTCTGAGGATTAGCTGGCAAAAATTTTTCTCATTCCGTCAGTTCTCTCTTTGTTCTGTTGTTTCCTTTGTTGGGCAGCTTTTCAGTTTGATATAATCCATTTGTCGATTACTGGTGCTATCTCCTGTGCACTGGGCTTTAGTGAGACAGTCCTTGCCTACGTGTTATGGTTTGGATGTAAAGTATTCCCCTAAAGCCTCATGTAAAATAGCACGTGGTGTTAAGAGCTGGGCCTAGTCAGAGGGGACGGAGCACGGGGGTGTGGCCCAGAAGGGACAGACCCCTGGGGCAGGACTGGGAAGGGTCCTCCCTGACTTGGCTTCCCCTTCTGCCAACCCCAACCATGGCAGCAGCTCATGTATGGACTGTGACTTCTGAAACTGTGAGCTAAAATAAATCTTTCCTGGAGCTGGAGGAATGGCACAGCCGTTAAAGTGCATGCCTAGCAAGCGCAAGGCCCTGAGTTCATTCCCTAGCACCACAGGTTGGGAGTGGCAGTGCGTGTTTGTAATCCCAGCACTAGCATCCTGCAAGAAGACTTTGGGGAAAGGGAATATGGGAGGGGTTGAGGGGTGGGGAGGAGGAAGGGATGTGACATGTAAATAAATAAATAAATCTTTCCTCCTTTAAATTGTGGATGTTGGGTATTCAGTCACAGTGAAAAAAAAGTAACTAAGACACAAGGCCTATGTCTTCAAAGGTTTTACCTAGTTTATTTTACAGCAGGCTCAGTGTTTCCATTTCAACGTGTAAGTCTTGATCCATTTTGATTTGATTCTGGAGCACGGTGGAAGATGTGGGCCTAGTTCCACGCTTCTGCCTGGGGCTGGCCAGCTTCGCCAGCACCACTTGTTAAGAGGCCATCTTCACTCCAGCGTATGCGTCCGACCACTTGTCCAAGACCAGACAGTCAGTCAAAGGTACCCAGCAGGGTTGTCTCTGCATCCTCAGTTCTGTGCCAGTGGTCCACCTGTTTGTTCTTGTGACAATATCATGTTTTGTTTTGTTTTTTAATCACTATTGCTTTATAACATAACTCAACGTCCACGACCGTGGTGCCTCCTGCTTTTTTTGTTGTTGTTGTTGCTCAGGACTGTTTGGACCATTCCGAGTTGCCTCTGGGTCCATATCCATTTCAGGATTGTTTTTTTCTAATTCTGTGAGAAATGCTATTGGTATTTTGTCTGGACCTGCACTCACTGAGTCTTTGTATCAGTTTTGACAGTATGGCCACTCTGACAATCTTGGTTCCGCCTATCTGGGAACAGGAGATGTCTTCCCATTTTCTAATATTCTCTTCAACTTTTTTCCAGATCAGCATGGGAGCTTGACCCCCTCCTTTTCTGACCTGGACTGGCTCACCCTCCTTAGGCAACCTGGCAGCCCTGCTACCGGGACATCACCGATTGGCACAGTGCCCCGCAGCCCAGAGCTCCTGGGCTCAAGCCACCCTCCCCCCTCAGCGTCCCGAGGATCTGACAGTACAGGCACAAGCTGCCATGCTTGGCTCTTCAACTTTTTTTCAGAATACTATAGTTTTCATTATGGAGGTCCTTCATTTCCTTAGTTTGGTTAATTCCTAGGTATTTAATTTTACTTTAGGCATTTTTTTTTTTTTGAGACAGGATCTCACTCTGTAGTCCAGGATGGTTCTGAACTATGTAGGTCAGGCTAGCCTAATCTCATAGCAATCCTACTGCCTCAGCCTCCCAAGTGCTGGGATTACAGGTGTGTGCCATCACATTTGGCTTATGTGGTGCTAAGAAATTGAACCCAGGTCCTTGTAGTTGCTAGGCAAGTGCCTAACCACTAAACTACACCCCCAGCCCAGCATTTTATTATTTTTTATGCTATTAGAATGAAAATTTTTTTCTTAGATTTATTTCGTATTGATCTTAAGTTCTTAGGTTCCCAATTTCTGTCTTTTGTAGAGTATACAGGCTACAAAAAGACACTCAATAAAAATTAAATATACAAAAAAGTTATACAATTGTTCTGATATTGCTAAAATAATCTGTGACACAGTAACTTAATCTCTGATGTGGCAATTAATATGTAATCAACCTGTCCAATGGCCTCCCAGTGAGCTGAGCTGCTAGAGCTCTATAACCCAAAGTAGGTCATAGTGTCCGCACTTGGAAAGCAAGGTAGGACCAACGAGACAGGACAGGGAAGGCCCCCTCAGCCAAGGTCAGGCAGGGTGAGGGAACAAGCTTTTTTTATTTATTAATTAATTTGAGACAGGGTCTCGCTCTGTACTGCAGGCTGGTCCTGAACTCACTATGTTGGCCAGGCTGGCCTCAAACACACAGCAATCCTCCTGCCTCTACCTCAGGAGTGGTGGGATTATACGTGTGTGCTACCCTGTCTGGTTTATGTGGTGCTGAGGAATCAAAACCCAGGGCCTTGAGCTTGCTAGGCAAGTGCTTTAACTACTGAGCTATTGCTGTAATCCCAACACTCCGGAGGCTGAGGCAGGCAGATGGCCCTGAGTCCAAGGCCAGCCTGAGCTCCCACGCTGGAGCCAGGTGGGCAACTTAGTGACTTAGTGAGACTGTCTCAAAATCAAAACCAAACAATGCAGGTCAGCGAGAAGGCCCTAGGCTGCATTCCCAGTGCTGCTTCAAAGAAAAGAGCAAGAGAAAGAAAGTTAACAGGAATAGTGGGACCTATGTGTTCAACGTTGGGGGAGCACTTTGGTTTTAGAGGGGGATTCAATGGCTATGTTTCGTCATTGCAGCCACGTTTTGCTGACACTTCCACTGCATTTTTGCTGAGACAGGGTCTCTCTCCATAGTCAAGGCTGGTTCTGAACTCACTATGTGACCTAGGCTGGTCCTGAAAGCATGGCAACCTACCTGAGCCTCCTGAGTGCTGGGACTATGGAGGGGGGCATCATGCCTATCTTATGGGATACTGGGGAGTAGAACTCAGGGCCTTCCTCTATGCAACACCCCTCACTGTTTTCTTTTGTTTTTTGAGATAAGGTTTAGCTCTGTAGGGCACACTCATCTTGAACTCACTATGTAGGCCAGGCCGGCCTCAAACACACAGCAAATCTCGTGTCTCAGCCTCCCAAGTGCTGGGATTACAGGCATGCGCCACCGTGCCTGGCTTCCTCACTGTGCTTTTAAGCCATAACTTACATATCCAGCTGGCTTCTCTTTTCTTCGTATGTCTCTGGGCCTCCTGTCAGAAGCTCCGCCCCACAGGGGCAGGGACTGCCTGTGTACTGCAGAGCAGCTCCAGGGTATGGGCAGTGCAGGGTGATGCCGTGAGGGGGAGCCACGGCAGGAGAAGACACGAGTGCCATCAGGGACCATGCTGCTGCAGCGAGCCACCTGGGAGTACAAGGCGAGTCCCGGCAAACCCATGAAATGCCGGTGGGCTGGTGGCTAATGACAGACATACCATCATATTTATTCCGAACAGAAAATTAGAAACTAAGGTCAAGTTACTTTTGGGTCTGTTCTCAGGCAGGTCCCATCCATGTAGCTGGCAAGTCTGTAACAGTTTTATACTTGCTCCTACCTCCCTGCCAGCAGGGAGGAAGAATTTCTTGTGCTTCCATCTTCCCTCTCCCACTGACTTGTGCCGGGAGAAAAGCCTGTTCTTGCCAGGTCTGTGGGCACAGGCCAGCACACCCAGCGCTTTGGAGCCCAGCCTGGGCCACTGAGCAACTTTGCGAGACTCTGTCCCAAATACATAGTAAAAAGCAGCCGGAGATGTAGCACACAGCAAAGGCCATGTATTCAGTCCCCAGTACTGAAGGAGAGAAGGAAAGAAAAAAGCAAGCGAGTGAGCAGGCCAGCCTATTCGCAACATCACACGCCAGACTGTATTTACCACACAGAAAGAACATCTGATTTCTTCTTTAGAAACATAATTCCATTAAAAAAGGATTTTTTATCTGTGCCATACACGAACTGGGAGTGAACTAACTTTTATCTACATTCCCACAGAATCTTAGATTTCTACGTAAATACTCCAACGAGTCCGTAAATCTGGTACCTACTGTCCCCTACAGCCCAGATTCCCCTGATGGACCTGCCCTCCCATATGGCAAGAGAGCACGTCAGTCACGCAGCCAGGTCAGTGGCCTGGAGCAGGGATCCTACGGTTCTTCCTCTGTCACCTGGCGATGGTTGATGGGCGGTTAGGTGGGGATGAGGAGATGTATGTGCGCACGCAGGTGTGCTCTGCACAGCTGGGGATCAAACCCAGGACCCTGTGCCGCTAAGGAAGCACTCTGCCACTGAGCTGTTGCCCTAGTCCTAGTTTCTTTATCTGTAAAACATGGCAATTGTGCCACGTGACTCTCCGACCCAGCCTGCTCTAACAATAAAAGTGATGACCAACATAAATATTTCAATCTTCTCTGGAAACCCGTAGCTCATCCCTGTGACCCAAAGCACAGGAAAAAACTGCATTGTTTTTATACAAATCATTATTCTTCTATTTTGTTTTGTTTTCATGGGGAGGAATCTCACTATAATTCTACCCTCTTTCTTTTTGTTTTGTTTTGTATTTGAGACACTGTCTTGCTCTGTAGTTCAGGCTGGTTTTGAGCCCACTATGTAGTCCAGGCTGGCCTTGAACTCATGGCATTCCTCCTGCCTCAACCTTCCAAGTGCTGGGATTACAGGCGTGTGCTACCACATCTGGCTTACCTTTTCTTCTTTTTCCTGAGGGCCTGGGACCTGAACTGAGGTGGGGCCTAGGGACTGGCAGGCACTTGCTGTACCACTGGCTCCCTCAGCAAGCCTGGCACTGACTTTAAAGTGGGTCTTGGCAATGAAGCCTCTCACTGTTCTTCATCTGAGGATAGTTTTTCTCATCTTCTTGACAGACATCCTCACTGATGATTCTAGTGTGAATTTTTCAGCATGTTATGTCCTGCTGTACTCTTCCAGCTGTCAGTTTTTGTGGGGAAATTTGCAGTCATTCAAATTCTGATACCCCTACAGGTCCTATGTCCTTTCCTCGAGCTATTTGTAAGATTTTTTCCCCCTCATCTTTAAAAGTTTGATGCGGTATCTTTGATATTTCTTTAGTTTATCCTGCTGGGGTTCACTGCTAAGTGCTTAAGTCTTCCTTTTTAAGTGTTTGAAGTATTTGAAGGTTAGAGAAGGGGCTGGAGAAATGGCACAGTGGTTAAAGCACTTGCCTTGCAAGTGCGAGGCCTTGAGTTGATTCCGCACCACATAAAGCTGGGCACGGTGGTGCACACCTCCAGTCCCAGCACACTTTGGAGGCTGAGACAGGAGGATTGCTTGAGCCCAAGCCCAGCCTGCGCTACACAGTGAGTTCAGGAGTAGCCTAGGCTATAGAGTGAGACCTTGTCTCAAAAAAAAAAAAAAAAAAAAAGAGGAGGACTAGAGGAACAGCATAGTGGCTAGAGCGCTTGCCTAGCAAGTCCAAGGCCTCGAGTTTGATTCCCCAGCACCACATAAGCTGCGCATGGTAATACATGCCTATGATCTCAGCATGTGGGAGGCTAGACAAGAGGATTGCCTTGAATTTAAGGATAGCCTGGGCTACACAGTGAGTACAGGACCTGCCTAGACCACACAGTGAGATCCTGTCTCAAATAAATGTTTTTTTAAAAAAGTATTTGAAGTATTTAAAAGACTTCAGATGTATAATAACTGCTTAAAGATTGTGTATTGATCTTAAATGTTTGGGGAATTTGGTCAATTAAACCCATGAAATATTATCCAAGGAAAAGAAATGGCAACAGTCCTCACTTTTATATAAAAATATTAGTATAGACTCTAGAAACTGCCAGCCAGTGCAGACCACAGTGCCTCATCTGCTGCCTGCCCAGCCTGGGTCAAAATACTTTCTGCCTCAGCTGTCTCCCCGGTAAGGGCGGATGGTGGATGGCAACACTAACACCTCCCTTCAGTCCTTCCCTCCTTCTTTTATTTTTGGTAGGGATCAAGCCCATGGACTTTACACTAAGGTACATTTCTATCCCCTTCCCTTTTTCTTTTTCCTTTTTTTTTTTTTTTGAGACAGAGTCTTTGTCTGTAGCCCAGGCTGGTACTGAACTCACTACGTAGACTAGGCTTACCTCAAATTAATGACTACTCTCTTGCCTCAGACTCCCAAGTGCTGGGATTAGAAGTGTTTACTACCATATCAGACTAATTTTTATGTGGTACTGAAGAACTGAACCCAGAACCTTGGGCTTACTGGGTAAAAGCTTTAACCATTAAGCTACATCTCCAACCCTATTTTAGAACTTGAGACAGTCTCACTAAATTGAGACTCAAACTTGAGATCATCCTGCCTTGGCCTCCCAAAGTGCTAGGATTATAGGCCTGTGTGAATGGGCCCATTTTTTGCTATTTTAAAATGAACAGAGTCTCATTTAAGTTAGTTAAGAAAAACTAGTTTTTAAGCCAGGCATGATGGCATAGGCCTATAATCCCAGATACACAGGAGGCAACACCCATCTCAAAGCAAAAAATAAAAAGGGCTGTGGATACAGCTCAGAGATGGAGCATGTGCCTAACACATGCAGGACCTTTGCTTTGATCTTTAGGACTATGAAACGTGGAGGGAAAGAAAAGAAAAACTAATTTTGAAGATCAAAATTTCAGGAGGTGTGACAGCTGCAGAGATTATGCCAAATTTAGGCAATCAGGAACCACACCTGGATTAGAGTTTGGGAACCGTGCCTAGATTGGGAATTGAAAACCAGCCTGGATTAGAGTGTGAGTGATTTGTGGGCCAGCGAGTGTGGGAAGAGCACCCGCCTGGATGTGGGAGGACCAACAAACAGGAACTCATATAAAAGGAAGGAAGGAGAAAAACTGTCACAGCTTCTTCCTCTGGGAAAGCTCTCGTCTTCGTAACTGTCTCCGGGAGCCGACTTGCTACACATCGCAGATCTTCATCACAGATTCGCTCTAGTCTCGGCTTGCGCCTGTCTGCCCTTCAGTCACAGATCTCAGTCCCCGGTTTTCGCCACTGTTCCTCGAACAACCAAGATCCTCAGCAGACTCTCACCGGCTGTCCTGCAGTCCCGGACGGGAGTTCTACTTTGCAGCTGAGCAGCCACTGGACACTCCAGCTCTCGCATGTGCCGGCCACCATCTTGGACTATCTCTATCCTTGGGTTTGTAAGCCTTGCAAATAGATCCTTTTTGTTATAATTTCTGTAAATTCTGCCTTTTGAAAGGACCCAAACTAATACGGGGGCTAGGGTATAGCTCAGTGGTTAGAGTGCTTGCCTAGCATGTGCAAGGCTGTATGTTCAATTCCTCAGCACCACATGAAAACAAGCTGTGTACAGTGTTGTATACCTGTAATCCTAGCACTCAGGGAGCTGAGGCAGGAGGAGTCCCATAAGTTTGATGACAGTCTGGGCTACATAGTGAGTTCGGGACCAGTCTTGACTACAGAGGCAAGACTCTGTCTTAAAATAAATAAATGAAATTAAAAATAAGAATTTTAACTTACTGAGTGGTCCTTAAGACCCAAGTATTTTGTATTATTCTCAACAAAAAAGCCCTGTGTTGGACTCTAAAAGCCCCTGACCACAAGCAGAATAGGGTCCCAGAAGGCCACAAGATAGAGGCCAAACTTGGACTTGGGGCCCCACAAAAGCTATGTGTTTGGTAAACCATAGCCACTGTCATTTATAATACACAGACACTAGAGCCTGCGACCATGCAGTACACACAGTGGTCCAGGCCTCAGGGCCACAGGAGTGGTCTTAATCACGGTGTGCCCAATCTGGCAAATTGTCAATCTTGATATATCTTTTTTTCATAAGAATTTCAAGAGATCATTCAAGTCAGCTAGCCAAAGCACCCTGAGATATGAAATGCTTAGGAAACAATCACCTATTTCCAAAAATATTTAGTAAATATTAAATTCTAAAATATTCTTTAGAAGTGCTACAAGATTTTTGGAGACAATAAAAAAATAACTTGAAGATACCAATGTCTATAGTGACAGCCTACTCAGTGGACAGGGGTACTCAGTTGAACTGCAGTCCCAGGTCGCAAACACACAGGTGTGCACACACACACACACACAGAGAGAGAGAGAGAGAGAGAGAGAGAGAGAGAGCGCGCCACTGGGGAAAGCACCACCCACCTCGAAGTTGTACTTCTTCATGTGGCTGTGGCGCCGGCAGTACAGGTAGAGCATGCCTATGCTGCTGCCCACCGCGATGTAGTCCCCGTTGGTGTCCAGGGCCGTGAGGTAGACCAGCAGCGAGCGGAAGCCCTTCTGGATCCTGGTGGGGATGGCGTTCAGGAGATAGTACAGAGGGCAGAACTCCCGGAACGTGACACGCTCTGGGAGCGAGGCCATGGCCACGGTTACTGCAGATGGTCTTCCAGCAGGACAGGAAGTGTTTGCTTGTCATCTGGGGCAACCTGGGGGCCATAGAACAAAGCCTTATCACCTCCCAGAGCCTAGGCATGCCGACAGGGAAAATGACTGATAGGGACCCCATGGAACTTTCAGGCAGGTAAAAACTTCTGCTGAAGCTTAAATGGAAAAAGTAAACAAAGTCTTAACAAGATTGCTTTAGAGCATTTTAATTCAAAATGTGTTCCATTATAAATTGGCCTCTAATTTTTTTCTTTTAATTTTCTTTTTCTTTTTTCTTTTTCTTTTTTTTTTTTTTTTTTAAGACAGGGTCTCACTCTGTAGTCCAGGCTGGTCCTAGACTCACTATGGAGCCCAAGCCAGCCTCCTCAGTAATCTTCCTGTCTCAGCCTCCATAGGGCTGAGATTATAGACATGCACCACCATGTCCAGTGTATGCAGTGCTTGGGAATTGAACTCAGGGCCTTGTGCTTGGTAGGCAAGCAATCTAACTGCCATACTATTCCTCCAGCTCCCTCTGTAATTTTTTTTTTTTTGAGACAGGATCTTGCTCTGTAGTTCAGACTGATCCTGAACTCACTATGGAGCCCAGGCGAACCTAAAATTCATAGCAATCCTCCAACCACCACCACCACCACACCCAGCTTATGTGGCGCTGCTAGGCAAGTGCTGTAACTGCTGAACTATTCCTCCAGCCCCACCCCCATGATATTTAATTTAGCAAATACCATGGACGAGCAAGGACATGAAACACAGTCCTCTGAAGTGTCTTATGATCTAAACTGGTCCCTTGGCAGAGGCCTGTAAACTCAGCATTTGGGGAGAATGAGGCAGGATTTCAAGCTTGGGCTCTACTGGGGCAATTTAGCATCTTAATGAAACCCTGTCTTTAGGAAAAAATTTTAATTGATCCCCTAAACATGATTTTTAATGTCTATATAAGAAAAGTCCAATAAACCAGGCACAGTGGTACATGCCTGCAATCCCAGCAATAATGATGAGTCCAAGGCCAGCCTGGGCAACATAGTAAATTCAGGACCAGCCTGGACTACAGTGAGACCCTGTTTCAAACACACACGTGGGTGCGCTCACACACACACACACACATAAAACATGCAATTAACACACTGTATAAATAAATCGATTAAACGCTGTTGAGTCGCAACACCATGGGTAATCAGGCATCCAGGAGGCCCAAAGCCGGCAATCTGCACCTCTCTGGGTAGCTCAGCCCCAGGCCTGCCGGCCAGGAGGAAGGTGAGCTGTGGAGAGGAAGGGCAGGGCTCGGGTGGGCTACGGAAGAAGCCTGGAGCCACTGCCTCCCTGGCCTGGGAAAACACTCCAGACTCAACAAACATTTCTGCTAAGACCCTCTGCATCTCCCTTACCCAACTTTCACATAAGCTCGTGTGCTCCACTCTACCCCAAATCTCACCCCACTGTGGGAAACGGCTAGTGACCCAGAGTAAAAGACCTGGACTCAAACGGCCAGGTTGCCCTAAGCCACCTGGGGGCTCGGGATCACTATCGACCTGCTCTACATCTGAAACTCGCTGAGGGACACATCACAGGTGTGTAACTCAGGGTAAATGGGGAACGTCTAGAAAACACTTGAGCTTTTTTTCTTTTTTTTTTTTTAAGCTTCTTTTTCTTTCCTCCCCCACCCTGGGGATTGAACCCAGGGCATTTAAACTACATTTAAACCACCCCCCCCCTTTTTTTAATTCTTTGAGACAAAGTTTCACTAAGTCATTAGGTTGCCCAGGCTGTGCTTAGATTTGGGATCCTCCTGCCTCATCCTCCCAGAGCACTGGGATGATAAGTGCGTGCCATCAGGGCCAGCTTAGCCTTATATTTTTATGTCTTCTACTACAAGGCTGCTCGGGCCATGTTGTCTAAAACAGAAAAGTTTTTTTTTTTTTAACTGTCTTAAAAAGGAACATCACCTCCAACTCTTTCTCACCTCTCCATTCAATCATGAGGTCTTTACTTTTTTTTTTTTTTTTTTTTTTTTTTTGAGACAGGGTCTTACTCGATAGTCCAAACAGGTCTTGAACTCACTATGGAACCCAGGCTGAACTCAAACTCCCAGCAATCCTCCTGCCTCAGCCTCCCAAGCGCTGTCATGTGCCACCAAGCCCAGCTTATAAGGTGCTGGGGAATTGCACTCAGTGCCTTAAGCTTGCAAGACAAGCACCTTAAATGCTGAGATATTTCTCCAGCCCCTGATCTTTAACTCCTAATATGTCTCCCATGCACACCACACATACTGGCCCTCCTCCCCCAGCTCAGACCACCATTACCGTCACTCAGAACTCTTCCTAGTGCCAGGACCCATCCTCCTGTCTCTCTACTCTTATCCAATTAGCAAACAAAGGGAGTTTCCTACTGTTGGCAAAGAAAGCACTCATTAGGGATCCCTAGCCTCCCTGGTATAACAGGCTACTAGAAGCTCAGTGATTGGCCTCAGCTGCCCCTGAAGCTCTAGATCTCCAAACTGAGCCCACTGGCCTCTCACCACCTGGTCTTGATACACTCCACCAGTCCCTACCAGACATTTGGTCTGGTCCCATTTCCTGTTGTACTCAACAGTAGACTGAGGAACCTATCAAACTCACAGTTCTGCAGGCTAGAAAGCCCACGGTCAGGGACCAAGTCTGATGTCTTTCTTGCTGGTGGGAACTCCACTAAGTCCTAAGGCAGCCTAAGACATCACGTGACTACAAAGAGCAAGCTGCTACCTCCCGTTTCCCATCACGGGGTTTCACCCTGTGACCTCCATCTAACCCTAATCTACTAAACACGATTAGCACATGGCTCTGAGGGTTAAGTTTCTTTTCCCTTTTTTTTTTGGACAGGATCTTGCTCTATAGCCCAGACTGTTCCTGAACTCACTATGTAGCACATGCTGGCCTTGAATTCACAGCAATTCTCCTGCCTAATCCTCTCAAGTACTGGGATTACAGACTGCAGCACCACACACCTGGTTTATGTGGTACTGGAAAATGAATTTAAGGCCTTGAGCTTGCGAGGCCAGACTCTAACCACTGAGATATTCCTCTGGACCCACGTTTCTTTTCCATTTATATTTTTCTGAGGATTAAGTTTCCAATAGTGAGTTCCGGGGACAACACCCACCAAGAGCAGAACTTTATCTGCTAGCTGGGAAAACCTTCTAGGAGGCTAGCAGAGGTTCTAGCACTTCACAAAGATCAGTTAGTGTTATTTTGTCCTTAAAAAAATCCATTTTCCCAGCTGGCTCAGTGTCCTAAGCCAGTCATTCCAGCATTCTGCAGAAGAATCGCAAGTTTGGGCCCAGTCTGGACAGTTCAGCCACTTGCCAAGACCCTCTTTCTCAAAGTAGCTCTGCCAAATTGTAACATTTAGTTTCTAGAAATCCACTCACTTCATTTGCTCCTCTTCACTGACAGCTCTATAATCTCTGCACAGGAAGGGCTCTGAGATGGCTTCTGGCTGGGGCGGGGGGTGGGGGGGTGGGGCGGACTCCAAGGGATTTGCCTGGAAACTGCACTTGCAGAACAAGCACACAATTTTGACTTATTAATAATTAGATTTTTACCTGTGGTGGCTTTGGAGGTTTTAATGGATATTATAGATCAGACACCAGCTGGGCCAGTGCTGCAGGTTTATAATCCTAGTACTTTGGACGGCTGGGGCAGGAGGATTGCAAGTTCCAGGCCAGCCTAGGCAATCTGACGAGACCCCATCTCAAATAAACAATAAAAAAGGGTTGGGGATGTAGCACAGCATCAGGGCTCTGAGCCTGATCCCCAATATCCCCCCCCCAAAAAAAAACTAGAATTCTAGAATTGTCTTTTGGGTACAACCATGATAATACTACTCCAAGCAAGTTCTGAGTGTGCCAGGCTCCAGTAAGCTGTCATGGGGTGGGCAGTGGCTGAATGGTAGAGTGCTTGCCTGGCACACATGAGGCCCTGCGATCCCAGAACGGGGAGGGGAGAAGGGAGAATAGGAAATAGGACACACCAATACCCTGTCAACCCTACAGCAGATAATAGCATGAGCATTTTTTTTTTTCTTTTTTGAGACAGGGTCTTGCTCTGCAATCCAGGCGGGTCCTGAACTCCTTATAGAGACCAGGCTGGCCTTGAACTCATGGCAATCCTCTTGCCCCAGCCTCCCTAGCGCTGAGATTACAGGCGTGTGCCACCACATCCAGCTTTATGTGGTGCTGGGGAATTCAACTCAGGGACTTGAGCTTGCCAGACAAGCATTTTAACCTCTGTGCTATTCTTCCAGCCCATAACCAAGTTTTGAACCAAGTGCTATTCAATTTGCCAGCACACATCCCTCACTCCTCCAACTCTCTCATTCCTACAACAGTCCCTCCCCCAGCCTGTGGGCTCTGCCTCCAAACCTACCTCACCCGGACTCCTCCTCCCCAACTCCACAGCCCTGCCTTACCCACCATCATCACCTCTCACCTAAAGCCACCCCCCCTCCCCCCGCCAACCTACCCAGGGTACCCAAGCTCACACAGTGACAGAAGGGCTCTCTGCCTGTCTCACAGCTGAACATTTGTGCTCCAAAGGCACCCCACAAAGGGAGAAGACACCCTGCCAAATGGGAGACAATACCTGTTATTTACTATCTGATAAGAAACATGCATCCAATTTATATAAGGAGCCCCAAAAGGTAATTTAAAAATGGATAGGAGCACAGCGGTTAGAGCAAAGTGTAAGGCTTTGGGTTCAATTCCCCAGCACCACATAAACTGGGGGTGGTGGTGCATGCCTGTAACCTCAGCACGCGGGGAGGCTGAGTCAGGAGGACTGCCATGAGTTTGAGGCCGGCCTGGGCTACACAGTGAGTTCAGGACCAAATTGGACTAGAACAAGATCTTGTCTCAAAAAATAAATAAATAAAAATGGGCAACGGATCTATTCGACAGGTCTTCGAAGACAAGGATGACCAATAAGCACAGGGCAAGATGCTCAGGACCTCATCAGTCAAGCAAAACCTCACGAAGGCTGAGATGGAGCTCGGGCACAGCACTTGCCTGCCAAGCAGGAGGGTGTGGGCTCCATTCCCAGGGCCATAAAACCAAACCAGAGCAGAGCAAAAAGTCTGGCATTTCCTCAAAAGGCTAGGCAGCCAGGTGTGGTGTACATGCCTAAAATCCCAACAGTGGGGAGACTAACACAGGAAGACTGAGAGTGCAACGCCAGCCCTGTCTCAAGGAAAAAGTTCTAGGCCTAGAAGCACAAGCCTGTAATCCCAGCAATCTGGTAGCCTGAGGCAGGAGAACTTCAAATTCAAGCCCAGCCTGGGCAACTTAGTAACTCATAGAGAGATCCCACCTCCGATGGGCGGGGAATGTGGCACAGGCCAAAGGTCCTGAGCTGGATCCTCAGTACAGGCTGGGGTTGGAATGCAAAGAGGCTAAACAGAGTTACCATGAGATCCAGCAAATCTGTTCTTATGCATATACCCTATAGAAATGAAAATACAGCCAGGCACAGTGGGACAGGCCTGTAATTCCAGCATTCCAGGAGGCTGAGGCAAGAAGATCCCAAATTCGAGTAACTTAGTGACTTAGCAAGACTTTGTCTCAAAATCAAAATTAAAATGGGCTAAGAGTAAAGTTCAGTGGTGAAAGCTCTTGCCTAGCAAGCACTAGGCCCAGGGTTCAAATACCTAGTACCACATAAAGATTAGCCAGGCCTGGTGGCACATAATTATAATCTGGGCATTCTGGAAGCTGAGGCAGGAAGATTACTTTTGAGTTCAAGGCTCACCTGGGGTACATAGTAGGTTCAGATCAGCCTGGACTATGGAGTGCAATCCGGCGTTTCAAAAACAAAAAACAAAAAAACAAAAAACCCCCAAAAAAACAAAAAACAAAAAACAAAAACCTGGGGATCTAGCTAGCTCAGTGTGAAGACCCTGGGTCCTTCCCTAGTATCTCACACACACACACACACACCCCTAGTTGTCATTAACTGATGAGTGTACAAAGTAAGGTTTACCACCCAACAGAGTAGTATTTGGCAATAAAAAAGAATTAAGTCAGTGTGGTGGTACATGCCTGTAAATCCCAGCTATTTAAGAGGCTGGGCAAGTGGATCATAAATTCAGGGCCAGCACGGGCAATTTAGCGATACCTGTTTCAGAACAAGAGCTGGGGATGTCATTCAGAATTCTCTTGGTTCTACCCCAGTACTGAAAAAATAAAATAAAATAAAATAAACAAGAGTACTAATTCACGCTACGACACGGCTGGACTTTGCAGACCATGGCTAAGTGAAAGCAACGAGACAAAAAGCCACGCATTACGTGATTGCATTATTTAAATGTCCAGAGAAGAGACCCTTACTCGAGACCCCCTCTCAACTTCCCCTGGAGAGCTGGAGGAAGAACAGAGTCTGGGTGACTGCTGAACAGTAAGGCATTTCTTATTAGGATAGCAACGTAACTGAGAAATGTACTAAATTGATTTGCACATTGTAAACAGTTGAATTACATGATGTATGAATTATGTCTCAATAAAGCTGTTAACAAAAAATAAGTTAAACAAGAATAATCAAACAAGAATCAGGACTTTTGCAGAGAAATCAAACATACCACCAACCAACTCAGATTCCTCAGTGGCTCCCCAAGGACTCTAAGAATGAAATCCACATGCCTCGGCATGTGGGGTCCAAACTCTTCTCCCCAGCAGCCCTCAGCGCCTCCTCTGTCCTCCAAGCACTGCCTAGGCCCCACTTGCCCTCCATGACCGCTGCTGAGAATCCTCTCTCTCCAGAGATCTGGCTTCTCAACCCTGAAGTCTCCACAAGATACCTGTACTACAGAAAGGTCCTCCAAGGGCTAAAACACAGCACGGTGGCTGAGGACGTGCCCAGCATGCACGAGGTCCTGCACTGATCCCTAACACTACAAAGAAAGAAAGAAAAGAAAGAAAGGAAGCAAGGAAGGAAAAAAGAAAGAGAGAAAGAGAGAGAAAGGCAAATACAGACTGACTGACCAACTGACCGGCTCTCTTGGCAAGATCATTTAGGAGTATCTGAGTCCCCCCTTCCGTCTACCATGCCATTTCATAATCCTCATCACAACATCTAATGACTTCATTTTTTGCATCAGGAGGTAAGTAACGAGGGCTGGGAGCACAGTTTAGCAGCTGAAGCCCTTGCTTAGCAACTGTTCCTCAGTACCACATAAACTGGGCATGGGGGCACATGTCTATAAATCCCAGCAATTGGGAGGCTGAGGCAGGAGGACTGCTGTGCGTTTGAGGCCAGCCTGGGCTCCGTAGTGAGTTCAGGACCAGTCTGGATTACAGAGCAGGACTGTGTCTAAAAAAACAAAACAAAACAAAAAAAAAACAACAACAACAAAGAAGAAGGCAAGGAACACAAATGTTCTCTTGCTTACTAGTGTAACCCTAGTATTGAATAGTGTCTTTGGCACAAAACAGGTGATTAGTAAAGATTTGCTGAATAACACGTTAACTTCAGGTCTCAATGCAAGCAGATATAAATATTCTCAAGTCAAATCTCTCTCCTGGCAGTCCTGGAGATGGAGCCCCCGGCCTCGCACGCGCTCTGCCAGTGTTCTGTTACTGAGCCCCACCCCCACCACCGTTTTATTTCTGAGACAGGGTCTGGCTGAATTGCCCGGATGGCCTCCTCCTGCCTCTGTTTCCTGAGTAGCTGAGATCACAAGCACAACTCACCACACTTGGCTTCAATCCAATCATTAAACAGTACAGTCTTAGTCATGAATAGTTGAGTTAAAAATACAGCCCTATGACTCTACCACTCTTATAACTTTCCCCACCAGTCATGTGCTTCCCTCCTGCATTACTCCCATCAACCCTATCGACTGAAAGGTGGCAGGCAGCATTCCCAGCTGCATGGTGACACCACTGCCACCTTGACGGAGAGTGTTTTTGGTTTTTTGTTTATTTTTGAGACAGGGTCTCACTCTGTAGCCAAGGCTGGTCCTGAACTCACTATGTAGCCCACACTAACCTTGGGCTCATGACAATCCTCCTGCCTCAGCCTACCAAGTGCTGGGATTACAGGCATGCACCACCACGCCCGGCTTTCATGTGGTGCTGGGGAATCGAACTCAAGGCCTTGTGCTTGAAGGCAAGAGCTCTAACTGTGTACCATTTCTCCAGCCCCAGTGAAGTATGTTTTAAAGGGACAAGCTAGGACAGATGGACAGCCTGACTCTGCCTTCTCACAGTGCAAGGTTCCAAGCTGCTGTTTGGAGGGCTCTGATAACGGCAAGGGTTTGAGGATTCTATCCCAAATCTCTACAAGTCACAACTGGTAACCTTGCTGGTAACTCTTAAAGTCTCACTACAATAGCTACTGATTTTTTTTTTTTAACCCAGGGCGTTCACACCGGCTATATCCCCAGCCCCTTTTTATTTATTTATTTACTTATGTATTTTCGAGACATGCTCCTGCTAAGCTGCCCAGGCTAGGATCGAATTGGTGATCTTCCAAAGTCAAATTTACAATCCTTCTGCCTCAGCCTCCCAGGAATTAGAGGCCTGCACCACCAGGCCCAGCTTCCTATTAACTCTTACATGTTAAATTGTCATAGTAGAATGCAATGGGAATTGAGACAATGATTCATCCTCCATATGAAATTGCCACATCCTGCTCCTATCCCTGCAGGCCAGCCAGTGCTCGTAGGCAGGAGCCTGACACTGCACTGAAGTCGGACGTGTGGACAGATGTGTGGACGTGTTGGCAGGCACCCAGGCGCTCTCCCAGCTGCTTTCTCATCCTGGGTGCCATGAGCTTTCCCCAGTCTCTGAATACACCATGACCTTCTCCATGTCCTCCACACCAACCAAGAGACTTCCCTACCAAAAAGGCTTCGCAGCCTCCCACACCTGGCCTTTCCCTGAACTCTAAGAACTCCCCAAGGGCAGTTACCAAGACAAACCATTCATATTAGTTTCTGTCTTCTTCAGTGGACTCCTAGTTTGCGCCAATGGCCTTCTAGTGTATAAATTTTGTGGTGCTAAAAAAAAAAAAAAACAGTAGAAAATCCCAGCACTTGAGGCTTGGGTGTAGCTCAGCAGTTAAAGCACTTGCCTGACAAACTCAAGGTCCTGGGTTTGATTTCCCAGCACCACATAAACTGGGCATGTCATGCCTGCAATCCCTACACTCAGGAGGCTGAAGCAGGAGGATTGCCTGGTTAGAAGCTAGCTAGGCTCAAGAGTGAGTTCAGGACCAACCTAGACCACAGAGCAAGACCTTGTCAAAGGTGAGGGGTGGGAGCAACTCAAATTCCCGGGTCCCTCTTCACTCTCCTTTCCCCTTCTCTATTTTCCCCAATGAAATGTTCTCTCTCTCTCTCTCTCTCTCAAAGAAGAAGAAGAAGAAGAAGAAGAAGAAGATGAAGAGGAGGACGAGGAGGAAGAGGAGGAGGAGAAAGAAAATGAGGAAGAGGAGAAGGAGGAGAAGGAGCAGCAGGAGCAGCAGGAGCAGGAGCAGCAGGAGCAGCAGGAGGAGCAGCAGGAGCAGCAGCAGGAGCAGCAGCAGCAGCAGCAGCAGCAGCAAATCCTAGCACTCTGGGAGGTTGAGGCAGGAAGATCACAAATGCCAGCCCAGCCTTAGCAACTTAGTGAGACCTGTCGCAAAATAAAAAATTGGAGAAGGATGTGGTGGCACAGGCCTGTAATCTCTGCGCCGTGGGAGGCTGAGAGAGGAGGACTGCTAGTTAGAGCCCTGCCTGGGCAATTTAACAAGACCCTGTCTTAAAAAATAAAGAGGGGCTGGTGATGCAGCTCAGAGTACAGGTCCTGTGTTCAACCCCAGAACTGCAAAAATAAGTAGGTAAATAAATAAATCAACAAATATGTGCCCAAGATATAGCTTTGCTGTGAAGGCACTAGTTTTAATCTCCAGCACTATCTACAAACAAAAGCAAAATAACAACTAATGATATGTTACAGTCAACACATATTTGCTGAGTTATTGTCTCAGAACACTGTACCACGGGCTGCAGGAACAGAACGGTGGTTACAGTGCTTGCCTAGCAAGTGCAAGGCCCCAAGTTTGATTCCCCAGCATCACATAAGCCAGGTGTGGCGGCACATGCCTGTAATCTCAGCATTCAGGAGCTTGAGGCAGGAGGGTTGCCATGAGTTCAAGGCCAGCCTGGGCTACAGAGCAAGATCCTTTCTCAGGAAAACAAAAACAAACAAACAAAAAACCCCCACTGCGCCAGATTTCCCCAAGTATGGCAGTCCAACATATAGAACAGTGGCAAAAATTCACTGGAATCCTGTCCTCATCCACAGAACACATTCATGCTAAAGTGAACAAAGTTTAAACAACAGCTCCCTTCTCAAACCCCAACATTTCTCAAAGCCGCCAACCTCTGCCTTTTGAGTCTACCAGACTCTACGTGTCATTCTATCCAGAAATCTTCCCACGCTTGGCACCAAAGCTTGTTTTCACTATGCAACTGTTTCCTGATCTGTTCCTTATCTTCAAAAGTTCGAGGAATTGCTCCACCTGAAAGCTATTTCCACCCTCCCCTCTACAGCATCTAACAGGTTTTTGTTCAAATTATATAGGGACTAGTATGAAATTAGATCCTCTTCAAACTTTAATTTCTATGAGAAAAAAAAAAAAAGACAGACAGGGTATAACCCCAGCACTCTTGCAGGCTGAGGCAGGAGGATCACAAGTCCAAACTGGGTCTAGGCAACTTACCAAGATCCTTTCTCAAAAAAATAAAGAGGGCTGGAGATGCAGCTCAATGTGAATGCCTTGGGTTCAACCCCCCAATATAACCAATCAACAAATAAACAATTTAAAAATCTGAAAAGGGGCTGGAAGAATGGCTCAGTGGTCAAAGCACTTGAAAGTCAAGTGCTGAGTATACTGAGTACCGAGTTGATTTCCCAGCACCACAGAAACTGGGAGTGGTGGTGCAAGCCTGTAATCCCAGCACTCGGGAGGCTGAGGCAGGAGGATTGCTGTGAGTTCAAGGCCAAGCTGGGCCACATAGTGAGGTCAGGACCAGCCTGGGCTACAGAGTGAGACCCTGTCTCAAAAAAAAAAAAAAATTGAAAAAGAAAAAACTGAAAACAAATCCAGTTGGACCCCAAATGACAATGTGGCTAGAAAATAACTTACACCTATTAAAAGCTACTTACTAGTCACTTCGCAGAGAAAACAGCCTTTGTCCAACAGTTTCCAAGCCAGCCCTGGAGCCCCAGAGGCCCTGGGGGCTTCCCTATGGAGGCACTTGGTTCTTGGACTGCAAAGCTGAAGGCCAGACTACAAGCTCCTCGAGGGCAGCCACTGGGCCTGCAGGGAAAAAACCACAGCAGCCGAGGGCCCCACGGGGCAGCTGACACAACAGACCTGGGGTGTCACTCAGGTCAAAGAAAGCAAAGTCAGAGGGGTTATACACTTGAGTGAGGGAAAACACAAAGATCTCAGTTGTGTTGGGGGATCTCGGGCCCCTGGACTATGGAATTCGACCTTGTCTCAAACAACAACGAAACCCAACACCGAGGCCTGTCACCAAAAGATCTTGCAGCATAGAATACCAAAACTCAACGGTGACAAAGGCCTACGGAGGCCCTTTCCCAGATTCAGCCCAGTGTGGGATCCGCGCCTGGGGATTTCCCAGAATTCCCTTTCTTAAAGCTTTCAAGATCCTGGTTGCAAAAAGGAAGTCAACCCCAAGTGCAACAACTGGCCGCCCCAGCACAGCTGAGCAGTGCACAAGTGCCAGCAGCCGCGAGGAAAGCAACGAACAGAGAGAAATTCCAGGAGGAGGAAGAACAAGCAGGGAAGGGGCGCGGAAGCGAAGCGCGGAGTGGCGACAAGTCCTAAGACCTGCGGGGCTACGGGAGAGGGAGGGGACCGCACAGAAGCCGGAGGCGTCCGAGTTCCGCTCCCTCTCCCAGGCTCCCGCCAGGCGCCGGGCTCAACTTTGCACGCAGTGACCCATTTAATCCTCCCACCACCTCCCGAGGCGCAAAACTGTTCCCGTCTCCGCTTTACTGAAGGATGCCAGGGGAGCTTGGAGAGGCGCTGGCAGCTGGCCGGCACTCGTCCAGGAAGGGGCAGCGCGGCGACCCGGCCCCGGTTCTGCCTCCAGGGCACCCGGCCGCTCACCCTCACTGTCCATCCTGCCTCCCGGCCGTGTGCAATCAAAGGACTGCCAGGAGCGTCCCTCGCTTCTCCCTTTGAGGGACGCAACAGCGACTGGGTGCCAATACCCTCGGCCGGCTGCTGGCCCCCGGCTGTCGCGGCAGGCACCCAGCGCGGTCTCACGAGGCTGAGCAGCCTGCAACCCGGAGCCCGAGGGCACCAGGGCTGGCGGGTGGGGCAGCGCCGACCGCAGGCCTCGCGGCGGCGCGGCCGGCTCCGCGCCGAGGACGCGGCTTCTGCCTAGAGGCGACTCGACGCCTCGAGCGCGGCGACGGGCGGACGACCGGGAGGGCGGGGCAAGGCGGCGAGCCAGGCCGCGGACACCCCGAGGGGGCGAGGGGCGGGAGCGGGGCGGCAGGCCGGCGCCGCGGGACTCACCTCCCGGGCAGCCCCTCCGCACTCGTCGGCCGCGCCGCGCAGCGCCGGAGGAGGTGCAGACGGACGCCGGGGCGCGAGGGCAGCCGGGAGCCCGTTCCCTGGCAACGCAGCCAGCGGCCGAGCCACAAGTGTCAGCGTGCGGGGCGGTGACGGAAGTGGCGTCTTCTTCCGGCAGAAGTGGGCGGGGCCTCGGGTCTTCTTCCTGGGATGTCTGCGGACCGCATGGAAGGTGTCTGAGAGGGTTTCGTTTCCTGGGGCGGGGTGGATGGAGACGTTACGGCTTGGGCTACAGGCTAGGACTGAAAACGGGGAGCCCCGGGATTAAAGGGGAGATCGCGCCTTGCCCCAGCCCGCCGGCGCCGCGCAGGCTCGCTAGTGTTTCCGGGAGCCGGTCAGTTTTGTCATGTATGGGGTGACAAAATTGACAGCTGGGTAGGATGATGTATGCAAAGGAGTGTCATCGGATCTGACAGCCAAATTGTAATTATAGTCATTATGAATTAGCATTAATGGACGGAGCAGTTGGGTGCCGAGCCTCGCATGCGGAGCCCTCAGAACTTTTCCCCACATCCCTCCCCGATCCCCCAAATTACCGGCAAGGAGGCCTCCTGCTCCTGGGGGAAGTGTCGCTATGTGCCGATTAGCGCCGTAGGACTTTAAGCGGGTCCGCTCAGTTGAGCCCCGCGCTGATCCTAAGAGATAACGTCAGCCCATTCTTCAAGTGGGGGAGCTTTACCTCATCGGCTCACCCTGAAACTCTTACTACTTTTTCTTTTTCTTAGTTAGTACTGGGAATTAAACCTAGGGCCCTTTGGGGTTGTGGCGCACGCCTGTAATCCCAGCACTCGGGAGGCTGAGGCAGGAGGATTACCCTGAGTCCAAGGCCAGCCTGGGATCCATAGTGAGTTCAGGACTAGCCTGGACTACACAGTAAGACACTGTCTCAAAAAAAAAAAAAAAAAAAATTAAACCTAAGGCCTTTGCACCTAGCTAAATTCTCAATCCTCCTCACATTTTTGTTTTTGTTTTTTGAAACAGGGTCTCACCCTGTAGTCAAGGCTGGCCTCAAACTCACAGCGGTCCTCCTGCCTCAGCTTCATGAGCGCTGGGATTGTAGGCATGAACCACCACATCCAGCTTCTGTAGTGCTGGTGAAATCGAACTCAAGGCCTTGCGCGTGCTAGGCAGGCACTTGTAACCGCTGTTATTTGGCATGTCCTGCCCCCCCACCCCCTCCAACTTAGAAGAGGGTCTCACAAATCACCAAGGGGGAAGGCTGAGCTCCAACCTGCTGTTGTCCTGTTTCAGCCTCCCAGAGTGCTGAGATTATAGGTGTGAGTTTATTGAAGCAGAGGTGTTTTTGGATCCTAAATATGTACTAGATGTGGGCCTAGAGACCATGAATCAGATATAATCCTCACCCTCACAGCCTGTATTGGGAAGAGAAACCCTGAGATGATTGTAATGTAGTTAGTAATAGCAGTTATTCCATTTAACACATTTTATTCAGCACTTGCTATGTGTGAAAAGAAGACAGTTCCTAGTCTGGTGGAACTTAAAATCCAGTAGGGGATATAGACATTAGACAAACAACTAGACCTTACTCATAAATGTCATGATGGCAGAAGTACAGGATGTTTCAGATCCAATGCATGAATCCTCACCCTACCTGATTTAGTTGAGTGTTGTGGTACACACCTGTAATCTTAGCACTTGGGAGACTGAGAAGGAGAATTGCAAGTTCAAATACAGCCTGAGCAACTTAGTGATTTAGCAAGACTTTTTCTCAAAAAAAAAAAAAAAAAAAGGCTAGAGAAATAACATAGTGGTTAGAGCACTTACCTAGCAAGCACAAGGCCCTGAGTTCAATTCCCCAGTATCACATAAACTGAATGTGATAATCCCAGCACTTGGGAGGCTGAAACAGGAGGATTGTTGTGAGTTCAAAGCCAGTCTGGGCTAGATAGCTGCAGTCCCAAAAAATAGCAATTTTAAAAATAAGGTGGTTATGGTACTTAATGTAAAAGCTTTTTTTGCAGTCATTAGGCTGGGAAAAGATCCACCTCTATCTAGTGAGTCTTAAAAATTTTTTTTCTTTTGGGACAGGGTTTCAGTCTGTAGTCCAGGCTGGCTTTGGGCTCAAGGCAGTCCTCCTTTCTCAGCCCCCCCCAAGCGCTGGGATTACAGGTGTGCACCACCACACCCGGCTTATGTGGTGCTGGGGAATCAAACTCGGGTACTTAGCATTCGCTAAGCAAGTGCTTTAGCCACTGGGGAGCCATTCCTCCAGCCTCTTAAATACTTTTTAATTGCCTATTTCAGGAAAGTTCACATTCTAGTTTCTGTGACATTTTTCCAAACTATATAGCATTTTAGATTGACTGTTGAAAGTGGAAAGGATGTTTCCCCATCAGCTGCAATTGCCTGTCTCACAGTAACTGCATTTCTCATCCTCCCCATCAGCAAAGACTCTTGGACCTGTAGCAACACCCAGAAAACCTGTATTATCTGTCAGCGCAAGAAAAATTAAGGACAATGCAGCTGACTGGCATAATTTAATCCTGAAGTGGGACACCCTCAGTGATGCTGGGTTTGCCGCTGCAAACAGCATTGCCAACCTGAAAATCAGCTTATTGTGAGTATATCCGAACTCCTCCTGCTCTGGGCTTTTCACCTCAACTGTGGCACAGAAGAGGCACGGGCATCTGCTCGGGTGACAGTGTATCAGCTTTTTTTATTGTTTTTCTCCCCCAAACCCCCTCCACCACCGCCTTGGGAAGAGGGCATGTGGCGCCTCCGGCCATGCTCTCAGAGTGGCAGTGGAGCCCGCAGGCCTGTCGCTGCGCCCTTCGAGGTACAGCAGAGTCTGTGCATTTTGAAGATGTATGAAGGTCATCGTGACAAATGTTTTCCAAAACCTTGTTACAGAAAACAAACTGTGAAGCAAACTGCTAGGACCACAGTTGCCTGTACTAAGGAGGCTGCTGGTGAATGCGCAGATCCCTGTGGCGGCTGAAATTACTTCATTGTCTCCTGTGTGGTACACAGCAGGAAAGGGAAAAATTGTTCAGGACAGATAAACAGAGCAAATGATGAAAATATATTATTTGATATTGATAAACTCACAGTAAGTTATGTAGGGGCTGGAGGAATGGCTCAGCGGTTAAAGTGCTTGCCTAGCAAGTCAAGCAGTAAGTACATGAGTTTGATTCCCCAGCACCACATAGGCTAGACGTGGTGGCGCACACCTGTAATCCCAGCACACGGGAGGCTGAGACAGGTCGATTGCCTTGAGTCCAAGACCAGCCTGGGCTCCATAGTGATTTTAGGACCAGCCTGGGCTATAGAGTAAGACCCTGTCTCAAAAAAAAAAATGTAGAAAAATTTTAAAAAGTTTTTTTTTTTGCATCGTAGATGGAACCCGGGGCCTGCACCTGGAGCTGCAGCCCCAGCCCAGTTTTTAGTGTTGATTTTGCAACAGGGTCTCCCTTAGCTACCCAGAGCTGGGCTTGAAATTGCAATCTTCCTGCCTCAGCCTCCCAGACTGCTAAGATCGCAGACCTGTACCATGGGCCTAGCATCTTGCCTTCTTACTTTCTCTTTTCTTTGTTTTGAGACAGGGTCTCTCTCTGTAGCTCAGGCTGGTCCTGAACTCACTATGGAGCCCAGGCTGGCCTTGGACTCACAGCAATACACCTGTCTCAGCCTCCGATTGCTGGGATTACAGGCGTGCGCCACTGTGCCCAGTTTATGTGGTGCTGGAGAATCGAACTTGGGTACTTAGCACTTGTCTTGCTAAGCAAGCACTTTAACCGCTGAGCTGTTCCTCTAGCCCCTCTTTATTTTTTATTTATTTTTTTGAGGCAGGGTCTTGTTCTGTAACCCAGGCTGGTCCTGAATTCACTATGTAGCCCAAACTAACTTTGGACTTGATAATCCTCCTGTCTCAGCCTACCAAGTGCTGTGATTAGAGGTGTGCACCACCATGCCCAGCTTTGTGGGCAAGCACTTAAACTACTGTGCCATTCCTCCAGCCCTTATTTTTAATTTTGAGACAGGGTCTTGCTAAGTTACCTAGCCTAGGCTCAGGCTTGCAGTCTTCCTGCCTCTGCCTGTAGAGTACTGGGATTACTGGCCTATGATACTGGGCCTAGGTAATTTTTTTCTTACATACTGTGATCCTACTAGATTATTGGGTTGTCAGAAAAGTTGTGACATATTTTCTATGTTTTTCAAGGGTTTTATATATATAAAGAACAAAGATCAGTCAGTGATATAATGCCCATGTTGTTCCATAAACTTTTTTGAGACTTGGGTCTCACTCTGTATTCTAGGCTGGTCTTGAACTCACTATGTAGCTCAGGCTCATAGCAACTCTCCTGCCTCAGCTTCCTGAGTGTTGGGACTACAGGTGTACACCACCACACCCAGCTTTTATGGTGCTGGAAAATTGCATGTAGAGCCTTGCGCTTGTTAGGCAAATGTTTTGACCTCTGAGCTGTTGCTCCAGCCCTTTGTTCCGTGACCTTGTGCCATCTTTCAGTGAGCTTCGTAATTCCTCTGTCATAGGAGGACCTGACTTTAATCAGCGAAAGACTGAACAAGGTGCTGATTTACAGCATCACCTGAATCGAACATTCTACCACGCAGGTAGTTTTGAAGAAACCGAGACAAGTGGAAGTCTGATGTGCAGGGTCAGGCTTGTACCCCAGGTGTGACAACACATCCCGTCCAAGCTTCCGTAATTTTTGACACGTGATCAAACTTGCATGTGATCTTTATGAAACACATGTCCGTGATGGTGACTGAGCTCTGGGTGTTTCTGGATGATCGATTTATTTACACTGTCCAATTGTGGACAGTGCACATTTGAATAGATTATTTGGTTGCTTGGTAGGACCTGAAAAAACATGATACCTTTCATTGCGGTGAGTTCTAGGACAGCCTGGGCTCCAAAGTGAGTTCAGGACCCGTTGGGGCTACAGAGCCAAACCCTGTTTCAAAAAAAGAATGGGCTGGAGGATGTAGCTCAATCCCTCGTACCCTAAAAAAATAGTAGTTCATGCATGTTGTTTTTGTTTTTGGTTTTTTTTCCCTCTAGGAGTAAAGACAAGACAGAGTCAGACAGCAGCAACCCAGCTTCTAGCGACAGTGAAGAGCAGACGCGGCCCCAGCAAGACAGGGAGCTCGAGGCGCTGTGCGAGCAGCTGCGGGCCACCCTGGGAAGCTTGGTGAGAACCAGAAATGCTGGTCGCCTGTGTCACTGTCACTGGCTCTGTGGACATGGCTGGGATTGTTTATCTGGAGATTTTTTTTTTCGCTCTGGCCACCCCTCCAATCAGGATGCTCCCCACAATGCCACCCTGGACACTTGCTCCTCTTGCCCTGCACTGGATGGCAGTGTCATGCCCTTCCAGAGGCCACTAGGTAAACAGCTCAGGTATCGTGGGCCAGGCAGTCTGTGAGTCCAAGGCCAGATGGGCTACATAGTGAGTTCAGGACCAGCCTGGACTGCAGCATGAGACCCTGTCTCTAAATAAATAAGTAAAAACTCTGTGAATATTAAATTATTTGGAATTTGATATGGGGGTTTGTCTTTTCCCCAGCTTACTTAGTTTTAAAAATTGTTCATTTACACTCTGTGTTGTAATCCAAATCTCTTTGCTTTGCTCAGATTGTCTCTGCTTTGACCACTGGGAGTTCAGTTAGCTCCTGTGTCCTTTGAAGTACTATCTTGTGTTTTGGTGTTTTCTTTTGAAACAGGGTCTTGCTCTCTCTGTAGTCCTGGCTGGTCTTGAACTCATTACGTAGCCCAGACTGGCCTTGATCTCGCACCAGCAGTCCTCCTACCACAGCCTCCCTAGTGCTGGGATCATACGCATGTTCTACCACACGTGGCTTTTGTGGTGCTGGGCAGACTGAACTCAGGGCCTTGCACCTGTTAGGCCGTGCTGTCCCTCCAGCCCTGTGTCTTGTTTTAATACTTCCTCACTTGCTAGCACTGCAAGATGTTCCCAGTTATCTCATGTATTTCCTGCCCACTTCTCGAATCCAGTGTTTCTCCGGAAGCCCACAGGGGAGTTCCGCTGCATGCTGGCTGCCTGGCTGGAGTTCTCTGCTCTAGCGGGCTTATTCTGCTTTAGAATAGGTTGGAAGTAAATTCTCATTCTTGTTTAAAACCAACAGTTGAGCTGGCCAGGCACAGTGGCATGTGCCTATAACCTCAGCTCTCTGGGAAGCGGAAGCAGGAAAATCACAAACTACAGCTTAACAAGATCCTGTTTCAAAGTAAAGAGGGCTGCGGACGCAGCTGAATGTAAAGTGTTCAGCGTCCCACCCCAGCACCACAAAAATTTTGATGTCATGAGGATATTTGTCCCATTTTCCCGTAGCCGTTAGAGAGAAAAGTCTCCCTGACTAGGCTTTGATTTTTTGTTTTTGTTTTTGTTTTTGTTTTTTGAGACAGTCTCGCTCTGTAGCCCAGGCTGGTCCTGAATTCACTATGGGGCCCACGCTGGGCTTGGACTCATGGCGATCCTCTGTCTCAGCCTCCCAGGTGCTGGGATTACAAGTACGCACCACCACACCCAATTTATGTCGTGCTGAAGAATCAAACTTGGGTACTTAACGCTTGACTTAGCACTTGCTAGGCAAGCACTTACGCATGAGCCATTCCTCCAGTGCCCCCTCTGCACACAAAATTAACTATACTTGGTTTTAGGAGGCTGAATATGCTGGTGTACACCTGTAATCCCAGCTACCTGGGAGGCTGAGGCAAGAGGACTGCAAGTTCCAGGCCACGTGGTCACTGTAGCAATTTTTGTTTGTGGTACTGAAGATTGAACCCAGGGCCTTCAGACTGAGTTACATCCCCGATCTTTTTTAAATTTTTAATTTTGAGACAAAAAGGTGGCCCAAGCTGGGCTCAAACTTGTGAACTTCATGCCTCAGCTTTCCAGGGTGCCCTATCCCATGGGGACTCGCTTCAAATTTTTAAAAAATTTCACAAAGGATTGGGATGTGGTCCAGCACTTTCTAGGTTCAGTCCTCAGAACCCAACTGCTGAATAAACAACAGAGACAGAGAAAGAGTGGGCGAGGGATGGATCACGCCAGGTGAGATGAGGCCCAGCCCTGGTTTCTTTTCCTCTTTACTTCACAGGCCCTCCAGTAGGGTTTCTCCCGCACACTCACTCCCTGCTCCTTGCCCCTGTGAAAGCAGGTGCTGCACTGCCGCCCGTGGGCACCCCAAGGTGGTGGTGATGTCCCCGCAGGTGGCCATGCAGAGGACACAGGTACAGGTACAGGTACAGGTACAGGTACAGTACAGAGCCTGAAGCCTGCAAGGCAGCGCAGGCACCGCTTGTTGCCCCCACTTCCTTTGGAGGGTGCAGACCTCCCTTTCACTGGCATCATTTCCTGAGTCTGGAAGTGGAGATCTGGGGTCGTAGCACAGGCTTAAAGCGCTCGTCTATCTGGTTCAAGGCCTCGGCTCACTTCCCAGCACCACATAAGCTGGGCGCACACCTGTACTCCCAGCACTTGGGAGGCTGAGACAAGAGAATTGCTCTGAGTATGAGGCCAGCCTGGGCTACATAGTGAGGTCAGTACCAGCCTGGACTACAGAGCAAGACCCTGTCTCCAAAAAAAAAAAAAAAAAAAAAAAAAAAAGGCAAGCCTTTGGAAACCTTAGCAAAGGGGATTCAGCAGGTTCTGGTTCTCTCTTCTCCAGAACTGGTAGTCCCAGGCTTATCAGAGCAGTCCAAATTCATTAAACCCAGGGGCTGGAGGAATAGCTTAGCAGTTAAATGCTTGCCTGGCAAGCTCAAGGCCCTGGGTTCAATTCCCCAGCACCACATAAACTGAACTTGGTGGTGCACGCCTGTAATCTCAGCACTTGGGAGGCTGAGACAAGAGAACTGCTGTGAGTTCGAGGCCAGCCTGGGCTCCATAGTAAGTTCAGGACCATCCTGGACTGCCGAGTGAGATGCTGTCTCAAAAAACAAAACAAAAAACCAAAAATCATGAAATCTGAATAATTATCTATGTCCGTGTCCCTGGAAATAGCAGAGTTCATGGCATCCAGTGGCTGGAGCTTTAGCCTCAACAGACCTAGGCTTCTCAGTGTTAAAGTCTTACAGTTATTGGATCTGAGACAAGATTTCAAATAATTGTATGTTCCAAATTCATCTCTTTTTCAGGCCAAGATCCAAGTGAAAATGGAAAAGCTGTCTTCAACTACCAAGGGAATTTGTGAACTAGAAAACTACCATTATGGAGAGGGGTGTCAGCGGCCTCCTCTGTTCCATACGTGGCCTACAGCGCACTTTTGTAAGTCCTTCACTGCTGAGCCATTCATCCAGCCCCTCTGTGAGGTATTTTTTAAAGGGCTACATGTAGTTTTGTTGGCTCAAAAGAAGGGCTAAGCTGTTTGATGTTGATCTGAGCAGACTGCTTTTTCCCCACATTTTAAGACAGGATCTTCCTCTGTAGTCCAGGCTGATCCTAAACTCTACGTCGCCCAGGTTGACTTCAAACTCAAGGCAATTCTCCTGCCTCAGTCTCCTGAGTGCTGGGATTATAGGTATGTGCCACCACGACTAGATGATTTCTACTTGGTGCTGGAGAATTGAACCCAGGGCCTTGTGCATGAAACACAAATGCTCTGACCTGAGCCCCAGCCCCAGCCCTTTATCCCACGGCTTTTATTAATACATATTGGTTATACAGATGAACAGGTTTTGTTCAGCAGATTTGTTTGTACACAGAACATCCTTTAATCACCTTCCACCACTCATTTTGTTTCCTCTCAGTCTTTGCTTTTTAAATAAGGGAGAACAGGGTACAATCACCAGGCACAATGTGTTAAGTATTACCAGGTAAAGGGGCGAGGGGGCGGGGGTGGGATGAGGAATGGCACAGTGGTTAAAGCACTCACCTAGCAAGAACAAAGCCGAACGCTGGAGGAATGAATGGCTCCGCGGTTAAAGTGCTTGAGCAAGTGCTAGGCCAAGCGCTAAGTACCAGAGTTCGACTCCCCAGCACCACGTAAAGCTGGGTGTGGTGGTGCACGCCTATAATCCCAGCACTCAGGAGACTGAGGCAGGACTGCCATGAGTCCAAGGCTAGCCCTGGTACAGAGCAAGAACCTGTCTCAAAAAAAAAAAACCAAAAAAGAAATATTGGCAGTTTGATTTGTAGGCCACTTCAAGGTTAAGTGGAAATCCACTATCAGCTTTCTGATGTGTGTCTTACGGTGTGTGCAATGAGACTGTTCTGTCCCAGCAGGTGAGCTCTAGCTCGCTGCCATTGCTGGTTTGTGGCTGTCGTGTTCGGTTTTGCTTTGTGGTACTGGAGATCCAGTCCAGGGCTGGAGCTCTGCCCTGAGCTACACCCCAGCCCATTCTTTACTTTCGATTTCTTGCTAAGTTGTCCAGGCTGGCCTCCGGCTTGTGATCCTCCTGCCTCCGCTTCCCAGAGTGCTGGGCGCATAGGCCTGCACCACCAGCCCAGCTCTGAGTGGGATTTATAACAAGGAGGCTTTGAAAGGTGGCTACGAATGTAGGTCAGTGGTATGTAGCTCAGTGGTAGTGTGCTTGCCTGAGGCCATGGGTTCCACCCCCATGCCCTGGAAGAGAAAAAGCCAGCCAGCAGGTGTGGCTTGTCCTGAGTCATAACTCTCCATCCCCTGGGTCTGTTTCAGATGAGGTTTCCCGCCAGCTTGCCGACATGTACCGGAAGGAACTCCTCCTGAAGCACACAGTGGGTGCGGAGCTGGCGCACACAGCCGACCGTGACCTCATCTTGAGCTACCTGTCCATGTGGCTGCACCAGCCCTATGTGGAGAGCAGCAGCAAGCTGCATCTGGAGGGCATGCTGCTGGAAACGGGGCACCGGACACTGTGACCTCCTGAGCCTGTCCTCCTGTCCCCCAAACAGAACCTGGTCCTGTACCCCAACAGTAGACTCCATGCTCCAGCACAGCCACCCAGCAGCCCGCAAGGCCCCCTGTGTCGTCTCCCAGCCCCCAGACTCTCCTGCAGTCTCTGCCTTTGTCAAGCTCTTGCTGGGAACCTGCTGCTCCCCAGCACCTCTCAGGGAAATAAAAGCGCACAGAGTGACCGATCGGTCTGGCTTTTGCAAATCACATGCCACATATTCCATGTTACACTTTTGTAGAAAGTCCCTTATTTCGTATTTTATTTGAGACAGGGTCTTGCTCTGTAGCCCAAGATCGTCCTGGCACACCACTAAGAAGGCTGAGGCAGAAGGACTGCTGTGAGTTCAAGAGTAGCCTGGACTACAGTGAGACCCTGTCTCAAAAACAAAAACAAAAAACCCCAGGTTCTCTGATTCCCAAATGATTTGCATTCTGTGGGACTGTGTGTGTATTGTGATTTTGCATAAAGCTGTGCATATGCACCACATGTATGTGTGGGGGGGGGGGGCGGTAAAGGTGCTGGGGATTGGGCCCAGGGCCGTACGTAGTGTAGACAAGTGCTCTACCACCAAGCTACCCCTTCAGCCCCTATTACCAATTGTGTCATTTTAGCTTTCTTATACTTCACCATTAATATACTACTTACCTAATTCACCTAATCAGGGTAATTCACAACATCTGTAACAGAAAAAGGGGCTTTCCTTCGTGATAGTGATAATTAATGACATTAGAGCTGGGCCTGGTGGTACAGGCCTGTGATCCCGGCACGCTGGGAGGCTGCTGCAGGAAGATCCCAAGTGCAAGCCCAGTCTGTGGTCTTGGGTCCTTGTAAGACACTATCTCAAAATAAAGTTAAAAAGATGTTATATAGCTCATTGTGAACATCTTGAGTTAAAACTCTAATACCACAAAAAGGGTGGGGGGAGAATGAGCAGTTATGCACCAGGTGCCAGGCACCACTGCTGTGACCCGTACCCAGTGGTGTCCGCTCCTGCCAGCACTCAGCGGCACCCCAGCACCAACCTCTGCACAGTAGGCCCTGGAAGGCACACAGTACTAGGAGAGGTGCCACTGAGCTGTTAGCCCTGCCTGGGTGTCTCCCGACAGCGTGGCCCACGTGGGAATAGCTGGTCCCTCTGGATGCTCCCATCTTGTGTGGACAAGTAACATTCCCCTCCTGCCCACCTGTATAGCCAAAGAACACACCCCAAAGTGAAGGGATCCCTAAGCAACGTGTAGGGCATGCCTATGATCCCAGCACTCGGAGGCTGAGGCAGGAGGCTCACAAGTGTGAGCTCAGACTGAGCAACTTACTAGCAAGACCTTGTCTCAAAATCAAAACTAAAAAACGGGCTAGAATGAGTCCAAAGCCAGCCTGGGCTCCATATTGAGTTCAGGACCAGCCTGGACTGCAGAGTGAGACCCTGCCTCAAAAAACAAAAACACAACAAAACTTTAAAAAAAAAAAGGTGGGGGGCAGCACTGGAGGAATAGCTCAGCAGTTAAAGCACTTGCTAGGCATTAAGTACCTGAATTTGATTCCCCAGCGTCATGTAAACCAGCCATGGTGGAGCATGCGTGTAATCCCAGCACTCGGGAGGCTGAGGCAGTAGGACTGCTGTGAATCCAAAGACACCCTGGGCTCCATAGTGAGTTCAGGATCAGCCTGGACTATAGAGCAAAACCCTGTCTCAAAACAAACAAAAAGGGCTGGGAATGCAGCTTAGTGCGAAGGCCCTGGGGGTTGGATCCCCAGTACTACATCAAAATAAAGAGGACTAAACAGTGAGCCCCTGTCTCAAAGAAAAAAAAGAAAACAGTAAGGTAGACAGACAATAATTCTTTATAAATAAAAGGCTCATTTGTGTCAGTATTCACATTAGAAAAATATCTACTGCCTGAAAGAGACCTTCTCTGGACAAAATGCAGACAATCCCAGACAAGGCTTCTGCCTCCACGTCACTGAGCACATCACGGAGCGGGCTCAGCCTCCATGGTGAGGACCGACTCCACAGTTCCCAGGATGATGTCTTCAGGGGGGCTGATGTGCAGGGCAGAGCCCTCGGCATCGGTCACTATGACAATGTGCTCCTCTTGGGACATTATGGTACCTGGATGGGACAGGACAAGACCATCAGAAGTCTGAAGATCAATCTGCTCCTGTCCCTGAGCCAACACCTCTTGACACCTGCTGGAAACTTCCCCTATGCCAGCTGCACTCTCCAGTTCTCTCTGGCCAGCCTGCACCTCCATCCCTTGGGAGAGTGGGTTCAAGTCCCTGGCTTGGCTTCTGAAGCTCTGGGTAATAGACGATAATCCTCCTGGGCCAGGCTGAGGCCTGGGTTCAGACGCAGTACGGGAAGCACAGTCGACTGGCACAATGTCCATGGGCAGGATCTTCTCAACAGAAGGAACCACAGGCTGCGTAAGCAGCACATGGCCAGAGCTGGCCTGCTGGTGATGCAGGTGGCAGCCAGGCCAAGTGGGGATGTTCCTGGCCTCTGCCTCTTGGGACCCACCAGGCAGCGGGTGCTCTCCTCCCTCGGCTGATGACAGGGCGCCCCAGACATCTGGCCTCCTCTGGCCACTCCTGGTGTCCTGGCACGCAGAGCGTTCTGGAGCACTCTCCTCAGGGGATGCTGCGACCTGGGCAGGAGTCAGCCCCGCAGGCTCCTCTAACTGAGCATAAAGAGCCGGCCAGCTGACGGCCCCATGCGGAACAGCGTGGCCCACAGACTCACTCCTGGATGCCAAGTCAGCTGACACCACAAGCCGCTGTCCTGAGCGCGATACACTTCCATCGCTGTCACAAATCCTCGCCCCATGGCTCTCCTCAGAGTGGGGAGGGGTGCTCCCACTTGCTGGACAGGCAAAACCGAAAGAGTTCAGAAAACCAGGCAGGCATGCATGTGAGTATTACACCCTAGTCACCATCAATGAACTGCTCCCAATTCACTTTCCTACAAAAAACATAACACAAACCCTCCGACCTACTCAAGGTTGAAAAGCAAAAATTTTTTGTACTTATCTCTAGTATCTATTCACAAAGGCAGACTATTTTTAAAGAAAGTATTCTAGCTAGGTGTAGTAGCTAGAATATTTAGGCCTATAATCCCAGCACCTGGGAAGCTGAGGAAGGAGGACTAACAGTTGAAGCTAAGTTGGCTATGTAGCAATTTACCAAAAACCTGTCTCAAGGGCTGGAGGAATGGCACAGCAGTTAAAGCACATGCCTAGCAAGCACAAAGCCCTGCGTTCAATCCCCAGCACCACATAAAGCCAGGCGTGGCGGTGCAGGCCTGTAATCCCAGCACACGGGAGGCTGAGGCAGGAGGACTGCTGTGAGTCCAAAGCCAGCCTGTGCTCCAGAGTGAGCTCAGGACCAGCCTGGGCTACAGAGAGGGGCCCTGTCTCAAAAAAAAAAAAAAAAAGCAAACAAAAACAAAAGAAAACCTGCCCCAAAATTAATAATAAAAAGGGCCAGGGATATAACTCAGTCCCCAGTACCAAAACCAGTGTTGCAGGCACCACTCAGCAGTGGGATTTTCATTCCAACACTGACTGACTCCTGTTGAATTTCAAGACAGACCACGTAGCTTCCCAAGTGTGGATGAAAATGGAGAGGACCCAGAGCAGGGAGGCTGCTGTGCTCAAAACGTGCCAGGGGTTCATCCTCCCACCAGGCACAGTGTCTTCCCGGATGAGACAGGGAGGGGCAACTTCTAAGATGGAGACCGCCCTCCCCCGAACATGGAGTCAGGTGGTCCTGCTGAGGCAGAGAGGTGATGTCACAGGACGGCTGCTCATGCTAGCATTAGACGGGTCTTCTTACAGAACAAGGCTCTTTGAAATGTTAAATCTCAGCTCTCAGGAGGAGCCAAGTCTCACAAAAGCCAAAACCACAGACACCGTGTCCTCACTCTGCTCCACCTCTAGGGACCTTCTCAGGTACAACCTGCACTTGACATTTTAATAAGGGGCCCTGGGAAACTCCAAAGACCTTGAGTCTCATACGACTTTGTTACAGAGTGGCAGAACACTGGGAGGCTGGCATAAAACCTGAGACCTTGTGGGAGCCCAGGGCGCAGGCCTGTAGTCCAGGACTCTGGAAGGCTGGGGCAGAAGGATTACAAATTCAAGTCCGGCCTGGGCAATTTAACCACTTGGAGAGAATCAAAAACACTGTCTCAAAAAAAAATAAATAAGTAAGTAAAAACGGGCTGGGGTTGCAAATCAGAGTGAAGGTCTTGGGCTCACTCCCAGTACCACAAAAAATAAAAATAAAACATTAACCCCGGAAACAGAGGATTCTCTTGAAACTAGCCACTAAGGGGCTGCAGGAATGGCACAGCGGTTAAGCACCTGCCTAGCAAGCACAAGGCCCTGAGTTTGATTCCCCAGTACCACATAAATCTGGATGTGGTGGGATGTGCCTTCAGGAGCCTGAGGCAGGCAGATTGTCCTGGGTCCAAGGCCAGCCTGGGCTAAAAAGTAAGTTCAGGATAAGCCTGGGCTTCAGAGTGAGACCTTGTCTCTAAAACCAAAACCAAAAACCAGAACTGAGCACCCATCTCCAAAAAAGCAACAGCACTGGGCACTGGGCACATGGTGTGTGTGGCTGGACCCCTGGGAATAGGGTCCCCCATCAAGCACAATTCACCTTCACTGGCAGGTGGGGCACACAAGAGTCTAAGCTTCTCACAGCCTCCACTGTGGGCAGCGGGGGACACAGGGCCATCCAGGGGCACAGCTTCTCTTCGGGGCCTCTTGGCTGCGGCCAGCACCTCCCTGGTAGACTGTGAAGAACAGAACCCACTGGCTGACGGCAAAGGCAACAGGCAGACCTGCACCCCTCCCTCCCGGATAGCAACACAATCAGCTCAGAAAAGCAGACTTTCAGCCACCCCCACCTGACATCCGCCAGGGAGATGGAAGGCATATGCAGACACTACACTGGGGTCAGAGTCCAGTTCTACTTCTGGGCAGGAGACGGCATGAGAGAAGTCGAGGGTGTCTCACTGCCCTGTCTCTCTGCTACACTCTTTGCTATAGAAGTTCCCACACAGGGCAGGAGGAACAGCCCAGCAGCTATGATGCCTGCCCAGCAAGCACGAGGCTCTAAATTCAGTTCCCCAGCACCACATAACCTGGGCATGGCGGCACACGCCCATAATCCCTGCACTTGGCAGGCTGAGGCAGGAGGATTACTGTGAGCTCAAGGCCAGCCTGGGCTCCACTGTGAGTTCAGAAACAGCCTACACTACAAAGAGACCCTCGCTCAAAAAACAAAAACAAAAACAGAAAACCCTGCCAGGTATGGTGGTACAGGCCTGTGAGCCCAGCACTCTGGGAGGCTGAGTCAAGAGGATCATGAGTTTAAGCCCAATCTGAGCAATTTAGCAATTTTAGTGAGAACCTGTCTTGAAATAAAAAAATTTAAAACATAGTGTGAGGGTTAGAACACTTGTCTAGCAAGCACTAAATCCCTGAGTTTGATTCCCCAGCACCACATAAACCAGGCATAGTGGCACACTTCTATAATCTCAGCACTTGGTAGACTGAGGCAGGAGGAAGACTGAGTTTGAGGCCAGCCTGGGCTCTACCTAATGAGTTTAAGACCAGCCTGAGCTGCAGGGTGAGACTCTATCTCAAAAAGAAAGGATACGGAAAGAAAAGAAAATAAAAGAAAGCTGGGGATGTAGGTGAGTGTGAAAGTGATGGGTTCGATCCCCCATACCACAGAAAAGACCCTAATGCACCTGAACACAGGGAGGTGGTGACACAGGTGACTCTGTCTCCTCAGAGCTAGCTTTGAATACAATCTTCCTTCCTTTCTTTCTTTATTTTTAACCAAATAAGTGGCCCCCTTTGATTTAGCCATGGTTAAGCAAATGGGCCTGACTGTATGGACCTAAGTGGCTGGTAACAAAACCACTAACTCAAGGACAGGTAGAAGGTCACCATCACAGCTCACACACATGCCCACCTCGGTGCCCCCCTGCTCTCTGCTGGCCTCCTCTGGCCTGTGCCGGTCTGTCTCCAGGATGGGGCGCTTGGGTGCGAGGCACTCTGAATGTATTTCTTTTTTCCTTAGTAAGCCTTCTGTGATTCCTAAAGACTCTGCAACCTGAAGAGAATAAGGCCAGTAGAAATAAGCCTTGCTCAAAGAGGAAATAAATGCCAGCACCAGTAGCACAGGCCTGTCATCCCAGTGCTCTGCAGGCTAAGGCAGGAAGATCACAAGTTCAAACTCAGCCTGGGCAACTTAGCAAGATCATGTTTCAAAACAGTAAGTAAAAATAGGCTGGAAATGCAGCTCAGTGTAAAGGTCCTGGGTTTGATCCCCAGCACTGCAAAGAAAACAACAACAAAACAAGAGTATCACAAGTTCGAGCTCATCTTGGGCTACTTAGTAAGACCATGGGGATACCGTTCAGTGTGAAGGCACTAGACTAAATCCTCTCCCACGAGACAGTGGAAATAAGTCTACAGAAGCCTGCTGACCCAGAAGAACTGTTTAAATCTACAACATTTCTCTGCACTGTGAGGTGTGACACAACAATGAAAAAGGTCAAAACAAACACAAACTTGGTGGAGAAGCTGACGATGAAATGGACCATCACCAAACTAGCAAGTTCTGTGCTGGCCCCATGACAAAGGGAGACAGACTAGCCCTTCTAACAACTTCAAGCAGGCCTGCTGTAATCCTGCAGTCCAGCGCTCATGGGGAGGGAGCCAGCACAGTCATGGCTGAACCCCCACTTGAGCAACGTAGTGACTAGTAAGACCCTGCCTCAAAACCAAAAATAAAAAAGGCTAGTGAAAAGATCTTGGGTTCACGCTTGCCTTGTAAGCACAAAGCCCTGAGTTCAATTCCCCAGCACCACGTAAAGCTGAGTGTGACCCATGCCTGTAATCCCAGCACTCGGAAGGCTGATGCAGGAGAATTGCCGTGAGTCCAAGGCCAGCCTGGGCTACACAGTGTGAGTTCAGGACCAGTCTGAACTACAGAGTGAGACCCTGTCTCAAAAAACAAACAAACAAACAACAACAACAACAACAACAAAAAACAAAGACCGTGTGCTCAATCCCCAGCACTACAGAAAAGAAACCACAAACACTACCTACTGGCCCCTGTGAACTCACTCCCAAATCAGCTGTGAGGAAGTACAGGCTGTGCCCAGCACCAGCCCTGACCACCCGCGAAGCGGGAGGCGATGGTGCGCTCCGGCTCCTCCAGCCTGGCGCACTTCCTAGTGTCTGGAGCAAACAGTCATTGCTTTTCTATTAAAGAAACAGAAGCTTCATTCAACAACAGAAGGCCACGCAGGTTGACTACACAGATACCATTATTAAAAATACTCTGCTTCGTCCCTTCTCTAACTAGCTGCCTCTAGCTTATTCTGAGAGCAACACTCTGCTGAGGAAGATGGTTACCTGACGGTTGTTTATCTCCAGGGGTTCCCGAGGGCACGGCCGGGAACTGCTGAGGTAATCCGCACACAGCTTCTTCACCAAGTTATGCAACTCTTCAAATTCCCTGTATACGGCTGGGAAAAAAGGCTTTGCCAGAGGACCAGTCTCAACCTTTATAAAGATAAAGTTAATAAAAAGTTTCAACCTAAGACAATGATCTGGGAAATACCAAGAAGAAAAAAGGGAAGAGACACAAGCCTATGCATTCCTCCACCAACTCCTCTACCCACCAGGGTGCCCTCTGT
>PVKB01006519.1:0-59631 GCA_004027205.1 Ctenodactylus gundi
GGGGGGCAATTAGTGGTCAAGAAGGCTCGGGAAGGGACCAGGAATAGAACCCAGAAGCCCTGGCACTGAGCCCTGGGCCCTCTAGCCTAGATGCCACTCCCTGCCTGTGGGAACCAGCGGCAGGGCTGGAGAGGGTTTATACCAGTCTCAGTTTAACTTCTCCAGTGGAATCCTGGGTCCCCCACACCCACATCCCACCTTCCACGCCACTTCACCCTCCACCTGACACAGCGTCTTTCCACTCGCAGCAAGTTCAGCGTCCCAGTGAGCGTGGGGCCTCCCGAGGGCCAGGGTCCCTTTGATCCTCCTGTGGGCTCCCTCCCACGTTGCCATGAGGGTTGGCTGGGTGTAGGGCAGACCCGTTGTGCTGAGAATGGATTCACATGAGTCCTGTGGGCCTGGGGGTGAGAGGACCCAGCACTGGAAGAAACGGGTTCCACTGACCTTAGTGCCCTGTATGAATATGGCTGGTATCCAGAGTCCACATCTGGGAATTCAACCAACCTCTGACCCAAAATCACAACTGGAAAAACAAACGATATTACATTGAACATGCACAGACTTTCTTTTCCTGCCAGTATTTCTTAAACCATGTAGTATAACATGTATGTGTTATTTACCAGAGATACGGTATCACACATAATGCAGGGATGGTATACGTAGATGGAGGTTGTGCACGGGCGATATGCAAAGCGTGTCATTTTATAGAAAAAACTCAAACATCTCGACGACTTCAGTAACTGTGAGTGTCCTGTACTATTCTCTTTGTCTTATGACATACTTCCCTCCAGAGGTGCCTCTGCCCTAACTGCTGTTCTTTCTTGCCAGCTTCTCTGCACCCTTTGGCTGGTCGGGCATGACTGCTCCATGTGGCAAGGCAGAAGCTGTGGGCAAACACCAGAGCTGAAGGAGTGGGCTGGGGAAGAAGGGCAGGAGGCCACGTGGGGCTGAGGATGAAGATTCAGCTCGTAGACGCTCAGACTGTCGGGACATACCCAGCTCACAGCCCTCTAGCCACAGGTTTGGCCTCATAAATCACAGTGGAGAACTGGCACCGGAGCCTCTGCCCTCTGTGGTCCTCCATTGGTTCTGTAGACTGCTGTTAGTCCCTGGCTTTGTGCTGTGGCAGTGCCTTGTGGGGTGCTAAGCCAACACCTCAGGACTCAAGAGGCCAGCCTGGAGTCCAGAGGATGAACCACCCTGGGACTGCCTCTGAACTAACCTCGAGGAGGGGGAGCTGCTGGGCCCGAGACCCACACCGGGGAGTCTCCTGCTGCTTAGGTCCTTTTGGGACTTCCACCCATCCAGGTCCTCTCTTTGCACATTCTTCCCCCACCTCAAACCACCTTCCCCCCTGGGGTACTGGGCCTGGAAGGGGTGGGGGTGGGGTGGGGCTTGGCCATTACCATTTCATGTTTATTCCAAAATGAAGATGCCCTACCAAGGGAAGTAACTACACTGTCTGCTGAGTGAAATTCTTTGCCCATTGAGACCTGTGGCTTGGAGCATCTCCCCCTCCAGTCCCACCTTCCCAATCCATAGCTCATTTCGAGTCTCTGGCCTCGGTAAGGGTAGACATGGCAGCCTCAGTACCTGGCCTCAGTGCCATGGGAAGGAGGGTCCCCACTGTGACTATAGGATGTCACAAGGCAGCTCAGTGCCTCTACATACCTCTTCATAGGTTACCTGTCCCTGCTATCTGGGAAGTGGCTCAGATCTCTGGGTAGCACTTATATTTCTGTTGTTTATACATTTAGGCCTATATACTTAAACACTAATTCCTATTGGATGTTTTATTTTTTTAATTAATTTATTGATTGGCGTGTGTTTGTGTGTGTGTCTGGAGATTGAACTCAGGGCTTCTGCACTGAGCTAAATCCCCAGATCTTTTTCATTTTTTGAAAAAAATAATTGAGACAGGGTCTTAAGTCACTAAGTTGCCCAAGGTGAGCTTGAACTTGCAATCCTTCTGCCACAGCCTGCTGGAGTGCTGGAGTTACAAGTGTTTGCCACTACACCTGGTCTTATTGGATGGTTTAGAAGGAGTAATTTCAATTTGGGGGAATGGAAGTGCCTTCACTTGCCACTTCGGACCTTCCCTGTCTCTCTGAAAGGATCAAGGAGGCTGAGCCGCTCACCTCAGCAACCTGAAGTAACTTGAATTCCCCCTCTGCTCTTCCAGCCTGTTGTGTTACTTTCCAGATGAATCTTGCCAATCAAAACTTCCCAGTTCTCCATGTCAGTCCCTTGGTCCTCAGAATGGGTGTCCAATTTACAGGTTACAAAGGAACTTTTACAAGCATCCCACTCATGATCTCATCAAGCTGTCCAGTCACCCCATGGATTGCCGATTTTCACCAGGGGAAAATAGGCATCCTCTTCCATGTTGGCTTGGATCAGTGCTGAGGAAGATCTGGGCTCAGGCTGAATACTGTAAGTGGTGCCGTCTGCCATGGGTTTTTGGAGAGAGATGAGTAGAATGGTAACACACACTGGAAGGAGGTAGGATGGTTGCTGCCTCTCCCTTGACTCAAACGACATTGATGGGAAAGAATTAGCTTCTCTGTGCCAGAAAACAGCAGTCTCTATAGAGTCCTTGCTCTTGTGATCAAATCCAAGAGTGACTGATAGTGGGAACTCGGGGATGAAGAAAGCGATATCCATCACTCAGAAATGGGGGGGGGGGGTCGCTGGGGACATAGCCAGCTGGTTAGGATGCTCACCTAGTACATGCGGGGCCCAGAACCATAGCTGACAGAGGTGGCGCATGCCTGTAATCCCAGCACTCAGGAGGCTGAGGCAGGAGAGTTGCCGTGAATTTGAGGCTGCGCAGTGGGTTCAGGATCAGTCTGGACTAGAGTGAGACCCTGTCTCAAAATATAGATAGATAGATAGATAGATAGATAGATAGATAGATAGATAGATATGGCAGGGTGAGGAGATGGTTTTGGGGTGCAAGGTGCAACCATTCAGCAAACAAAATGCTTCCTGGGGCCAGCGCTATTCTCCACACTGACTTAGAGACAAGGCATCATGCAGTCAGTGCCTGGCCTGAGGATCCGGAGCTGAGCAGGACGCTATACCAGTGCTAACTGGTATCAACAGAGCTGGCCATGAAGGCCCAAGGGAGCTCCGGGCAATACCTCCTCTGTCTAGCGCTGTCTTGGCCTCAGCAGAGCTGAGAGAGATCATGTCGGAGCTTGGCTGCAAAGGTCAGTGGGGGAGGGAGCCAGCGGAGTGTCAGGGCAGAGGGCAGATAGAGAGGCAGTCTCCGGTTTCTGGCAGTCTCTACTTTTTTGGAGCAAAGCTCTGTTGGTTCCAACTTGTGCTTTGGATCTTGTGCAAAGCCAGCTTTGGCTTCTCCCCTTACTAGGGGAGTTCTAAACCCCCTGAAATGCACTGCTGTGAGAGTTTCTCCCAAACCTGAGACCAGAGACCACATCCATATGGGTGGTGGCTATGGCCCTGGGATGGGCATTTGATATCCCAACAGGGACTGTCTATAGTCTGTCTCCACACTCCACACGCTTCTCAGCGTTCCAAGAGTCTTCACGACACAGAAGTCTAGATTACCTGACTGGGCTCTTTTGTTTGCTTGTTAACCTCTTTGAGAGTTTCTACCTCTCTGATGGGGTAGAGGGATCCCTGATTCCTGGGCTAAGAAATGTCCTCACTGATTTGCATTTCCAAGAAGGAGCAAAAGCCCTCACTCTGAGAATGCATGGCTGGACCCAGAGTGGGGTCAAGGCCCTTTGTGGGGCACAAACAGGCCCTGGCGCTGCCAGTAGACACACAGAAGGTGGAAAAACTTTGCCCAGTTGGGCCCAAGGGTGTTAAGAGGCAGGGGAGGGGCTGCTGCCACTGACTCTCCCTCAGCGTGGCAGCCCTGGCCTCACCCCGCCTGATACATGAGTCATTGATGGGAAAATGAGCCGGGCAAGTCTCAGCCCAGCAACTGGGAGGCCCAGGGGGGAAGGGACGGCTCCTTCTGTCAGGGGCAGCTGGGGTTGGGAGCTGAGGCTGGGGCAAGAGCAAGCCTGTTGCAGGGATGAGGATGGAGACAATTGAGAAGAGCCAAAGACACGTCCGTGGCCGGGGATTGCTGCGGAAGAGAGCAGGGGTGAGTCTGCCAGGCAGGACATCAAGCAATCTGGAGCTGGTCTGTAAGTACCCCAGGCAGCTGTCCCCTGGGCTCAAGCACCACAGACCTTGGCACTGCTGTGGCTGGCTGGGTGCCAGGCTGCCCTGAGGCTGCAAGAGCCCTGGCCTGCCCTTCTCCAGCCTGTGCTCCAGCCTGCCCACTGGTCCACTGAAGTGATCCATCCAGAAGCAACTCAGTTTTGCTATAACAGCCAGCATCTTCCCCGCTGCAGTGACAGTGCCTACCCTCCACCGCAGGGACTGCCTGCTGCCTGTCTCCACACTCCCTACACCTCCATTCCGGGACTTGGAAGGGCCATCCCATACTGACAGATCATTGTACCTCATTCCTACTGCACAGTTTGGTGTTTCATGCTTCTGAGAAGCCCCCTGCCTGCCCAGCCGGCGGACTGGGCTGAGTAACTGTGCTCCCTGGTGTGTGGCCATGCCTTTTTCATTAGTCAGGCTGCCTTGCAATCTCCTTACCTGCCTGGCAGTGCCCTCAAACCGGTCAGGTCTTGGACTTGACATTTGTGTACTCCTGGTACCTCAGAGTATCTGGCACATGGTAGATTCTTAACAGTAATATGGACAAATGTGTATATTTTACTCTGTGCCAGGCATTGGTCTAAGAATTGTGTGGTTGCATGTGTACTGTGTTAAGTCATGTTAACATTCCAACAGCTATGAAAGGAGGTGCTGCTATAATGACTTCCATGGTCTACATTAAGAAATAGAGGCACAGAGAGGTATAATGACTTATTCCACAGTCACACAGCAGTCAGTGAGTGCCATAGCCAGGAATCTCCCTGGTCACTGTGGGACTCTAGATGAGTGTCATCAGTCCAAGTAGATTAATTTTTACTGCACAAGTGTATGAATTCTGCTAGAAGAGAGGCTCAGAGGTAATACAACTGGAAGTAAATGCCAAGGAGTGGTGACCATGTAAGGACACAGAAAAGAGCCATCTGTGCCTCTGAAGATGCAGACTGGAGTCAGGCCCTGAAACAAGGATGGGGTCTTGTAATAACAGGAATAAACCAGGGAGGTGACCTGCGGGTGGGGAATATCTGTGCAGCCCATAGGGGCAAGTCCCATGGCAGGGGTGGCTGGAAGAACGGAGAAATCCCATGTTAGGATGGGACGGTGAGATCACTGGAGAAAACAATGGAATTCCATGCTCAGAAGGTTTCTGTCTCGATCCGAGATGTTGTTTGTCTCTGGACCTAGACTCAGATCCACTCATGCTTGCAAAGGACAAGGTTTGGCAGCTATAGCCTCTGTGAGGCAGCAGCTTGGTTTTCCAAGGACTCTCCAGTGCTTGTGCCGAAACTTCCAGATCCTGTGAAGGTCCTCAGTGCTGGACACACCGGGAACACTGATCACTGGTTTTCTCCCCAGGGATGGAAGCCTTGCACCTTCCCTGCTCTCAGTCTCACAGCCAGCTCTGCCCTGGCACTTGTCCCAGCTGAAGGAGCTGTGGCAGATTCCAAGCCTGTGAGCTGTAGCCCAAAGGTATCATGGATCCCTGACCCAGACACTGCTTCCTGCTGTTGCAGAAGAGAGACCGGCCCCCAGCTGCAGGGTGGGGAGTGAGCCAGCACCTCCCAGGCACTCTCCAAGCAGCTCTGAGGTCTCGGCTGGGCCCCAGCGTCTATTCAGTCCAATTCAACTTCAGCACTTTGTTAGCACTTAGTGTACAGCTCCGGCAGGCCATCCTGCTGGGTCCTTGCCTCCAGGACCCCCAGTATGGTCGAGCCAAGAGGGAAGCAAGGGCTGGGCCTGGTGGTGCAGGCCTGTAATCTGCGCAGTCTGGGAGGTTAAGTCAGGAGGATTGAAAATTTGAGCGCATCCTGGCCAACTTAGCAACTTAATGCGACTATCTCAAAATCAAAAATAAAAATGGGCTGGAGATGGAGCTCAGTGTGAAGGCCCTGAGCTTGATCTCAAACTCCATAAAAAAGTAAAAAGAAGGTAGCAAGGGAAAGGTGTGGGCAGAACTGTGAGCGGCGGGACATCTGAGGGGATTCTTTGAAGGGAGGATAGTATCCTGATCATGGTGTAGGGACCGTTATAGGTGGAAGAAATGGCCTCTGTAAAGATGTCAAGACCAGAATACGTGAGCTGCAACAGGAAGCACAAGTAGGCTTCAAGTCCTTTTCATCTTTTCTCTGTGGTATATAAGGCTGAGACGACCAGTCATGCATTTAAAATTTCTGGTGTCCTCAGGACAGAATACCCAACATCCACAAGGTAGGGAAGAAAGGTTTATTTTAGCTCAAAGTTTCAGAAGGTTTCACTCATGGCAATGGTGGAAGCAGAGGTCTAGTTGGAGAAATGCTCTTCACTTTGTGGCAGATAGAGAGCCAAGGGACTGAGGAGCAAGTTGATATTCGGAGACTCAGGCAAGGCCAGAGTTTTCCCGGGAAGGTATAACGATGTTTCTTCTTCCTTCTTGTGCTTAGTTCACGCTGCCAGTTGCCACCCCCACACACACAAGGGTACATGCCAGTCCCCCACTTCCTGGCTCACAAGTCAATAACACACACCTAAAAGCTCTGCCCTTGGCACCTCCTAATCTCAACAAGTTGACACAATCCTTCCAGGTTAAGTCCCAAGCAGCCACCCCTTCCAGCCAGGCCCCACCTTCCAATAGCACACGGTTCCACAGGGATCCCATTACATACAAATACAGGAAGCTTTTGAGGGACACTCCAGATCCAAACCATAACAGGGATGGTAATAGTCCTACTTTCTAGGATCACTGTGAGAAGTAATTGAGAGACTGCCTGTAAAGTAGATAAAGCACACAGATAGCACATATTAAATGTTTGTTTTTATAGTAGTGTAATAATCTTCCCAGCAACCTTGTTTTCCCTAATCCTCATTTAAAAAACTGTATGTAATTAATTAACAACTTAAATTAGTAACAGCTACTGAGTGCTTTCACCTAGTAGCAATCCTTAGCCTTCATGGAGCAGGGTCTAAATATCAGACTTCGTGCTAGACTTACCTGCCTTCAAGGTCACTGTCCTCATCTATGGAGAGGGAAGCTGGCGCTCAGAGAAGTCAAAGCGGTCATCTGAGATCCCTAGCCAGAGACAGGCTTACAGTGGATCCCGGCTTCTGGCTCAGATCCTACGCCCTTCTTCCACCCTTCCTCCTCCAAGGCATTTGAACTTCCTGGCTAGCACGGAGGATGGAGGGAGACCATGGCTTTATCAAGAGTTCTTTGTCAGCAGACTGTGCCGCCTGTCATTCCCTGTACCAGCACGGCTCCCAGGGCCGAATTCCAATGGCTCAAAGCTCCGCATGCGTGTCCGTCTCCCCAGTCCCTCAACTAGGGAAGAGAAGACAAGCCACACAACTTGCCTGAGTTCACAGTGCACGTCACTGACCAAATCAGGAGGAGAAGATGCAATTTCGGCCCTAGGGAATCTTGGCTAAGTCTCCACTGCGAGGGAAGGGGTGTTCCGCGCCAACCAAGATGGCATAGATAGCCAAACTGAGTTTAGAAAGCAACTCTCAAGAGCCAGCAATACCTGGCACAGTGATATACACCTGTAGTGCCAGCACTCAGGAAGCTGAGGCAGGAGGATCACTGGAGCCCATGGGTTGGAGACCAGCCTGGACCACATAGTGAGGTTCTGTCTCAAAATGAAAAACAATGTCTGGGGGGTGTAGCTCTATGGTAGACTGTCTCTGGGTTTGGTTCCCAGTAGTTAAAAAGAAAGAAAAGAGCCAGCAACATTGATGAATAATACTAGACTGGAGTGGTCAGGGCTGCGGTTTGGAATTTTCAGCTATTCATGCAAAGGAACTTCAGGGCCTTTTGTATTTACCCTGTTTTCCAAAAAACACAACAACCAACTGACAGTTCTCACAGGCTGGGTGTTCCTCCACACCCCTACACTACCCCCAAGAATAGTACATTTCTCCAGTGGGACAAAACATCTCTGAGTTTAACCCAACTGTCTGCAAGGTCTCTGAAGACCTTTTTCCCCCTTTTCAGCCTTCAATCAGTGATTCCTACCATCATGCCTGCATTTCTATCCAGGGCTTAGAATCAAAGATCCTTCAGATGTGACCTTGTTTTACATCCCAGCAGCTCAGTGAGGGGTTATTTTCTGAGAGTTAAAGGCGGTGAGTGGAAGGCTCTGGGTAGAAGAGTGTTCTCACCATGATGGAGTCAGGGTTCCCAAACCAGCACCCGAGGGGAATTAGAAAGGTGTTTTCCCATCCAGGTTGTCTGCTGTAGACTGTGACCTGCATGCCCCTGGGCCAGCTGGGAGTTCAGCAGTAGGATGTCTCCCTGATCCTTGTCCCAGGCTTCTTCACGGGGTCTGGGGGTTCCTGCCAGCTGGCCTGCAAGTCCTGTTTGTTTCTGGCACCCACAGCCAGTGCCCACTGTGGGGCTGAGATACTTTCGGCAGAAAAGACCCCAAGCAGGCCAGAGGGTACCAGGAGGATGCAGATGGTCCTGGCATCACCTTGCTTGGCACAGTGCTTCCTGAGCTCCAGATCCGAACCTGGCAGCCCACACAGCCCACAGAGAGTCAGCCTGGCCCCAGTGCCAGCCACTCGCTCCTTTGCTCAGCTGCTCCTGGGTCCGGGCTGACCCTGGCTGCTGGCTCTTCCTCTGCTCTCTGCTCCCTGGCTGTCACTAGGTGGGCAGTTTACCTTCCCCACACCCTTCTGCCAGGAAGTGTCTGCCTTATGGGCAGCTAGTCATGAGCTGGAGCCTCTGACACTGTGAGGCAAAGTCATCCTTTTCGGTTGTTAAAGTCAGGTTTCTTTCCCTAGCAAGGGAAAGGTGACCAGTACACAGGGCAGGTATCGTGTGTGGGTGGGTGAGCAAAGGCTGGGCTCCTGGAGCTCTTGGTGCACTTCAACAAGTAGAGGCTCGAAGAAGTCAGGCAGTGGAACACACTGGAAAAAGGCCTAAGCGGCTCTCAGCAGGATTGCTGGAAGCCTGGACCTGGAAGCAGCACTTCCGGGTCTTCCTTCAGACTGGGCCACTGGGCCATTACCGAGCTCTATAGCTTTGGGCAAGTCCTTGCCCACCAGCCCTCACTTGTAAAACAGAGATGTTGGTCAGTAGCTACAGTGCCAGTTGACAGGCAGATGCTCCTGGGTGCTGGCTAAAAGTGCAAATCCCTGAGGTGGGAATGGTGGCACACACCTACAGTCCCAACCCACTGGGAAGCTTAGGCAGCAGGACTGTACATTTCAACCTAGCCTGGGCAACTTAGTGACTTAGCATGACCCTGTCTCAGAAAGAGATGGGGGGAGCTGTGAACGTAGCTCAGTGAAAGACTTCTGGTTCAATTCCTGGCACCACTAAAATCATAAAATAAATCACAATAATAAACAGGAGAGAACTCTGGCTCTACCTGCAGCCCACTGAAGTTGGATGTAGGTCCAGGTAGCTGCAAGTTTCTGGAGTGATTCTGAAATTACCAGCCCAAGGGAATTATGCCTAATGACCACTGATAGTCAGAGATGTCCCTTAAGAGCTCAGGGTACAGAAAAATACAGGGTGATGTCTTGGTCCCGGGAGTTTAGGAGCCAGGTTCTGGGGCCTATGACATGGAGCCTTCTGAATGGCTCCCTCTCCCCACCACACACTCATACACACAAGCGCACACACTACAAGCTCACACACACCCACTTGGCGGGATGTACTGGGGCCCTGGGGAGTGCTACCTGGAGGCAAAAGGCAATGTCAAGCTTCCATGTGTGTCTTCCTTGTGTCTTCATGTCTTTTCTGATTTTTCTGGGCCAGATCCTGCCTGTACCTAAATATTCTGTGGAGAAGGAAGGCCTCTGTGGCAACTGGCTTCTTGCTGGCTTGGGCCTCAGTTTCCATAAGTGTAGAAGAGCTGCAATCTTCCTTCCTCCCAGGAATACTGCACAGTTGGGTCAAGAACCGAAGCCAAGTGAGCCTATAGTGAGCAGCAGTGGGCCACCCGGGAGAGCGTGGCTGAACTCTTCTGGGAAAGCCCTGGCGGTACCTGTCTCCCCGCGCACCCTGGGCTCTTTGTCCCTGCCTTTCCCTCTGTCTCCTCCCAGCTGCCCCTTTGAGGCTCAGTTGTGAAGTCACAGTGAATGGCAGACTTAATGGGCTCTGCCTCCTGGTGTCATGTCCTTGGACAAGGGCTCTTCCTGAGAGGACAAAGTGGGTTGGATGTCAGTTCTTTTGGGGATTTCTATCTTGATCCTTTCAACTCTTTCCTTGCCTATGTTTTTGGTGATCCCGGGGATTGACTCCAGAGACGGTCTACCACTGAGCAACAACCCCAGTCCTTTTTATGTTTAGACAAGAGTCTTGTTCAATTTCCCAGGCTGTCCTTAAGCTTGCAATCCTCCTGCCTCAGCCTCCCAAGTAGCTGGAATTACAGGTATGTACCACAACACCCACATCCATCTTGTTTTGGTGGTGCAGACACCACGGTGGGAAGACCCACTCCGTTAGGACCTGCCAGCGAGAAGACTGGCCCTACCAATAGCTGTGTGTGTTTGTAGTTGGCCCCTGCTCAGTCAAACTTCTACGTAAGACTGCTCCTCACTGATATCTTACAGTGGCTTTGTGGAGACACAGGACCAGGACCCAACTGAGCTGTACCTGGATTCCTGACTCATAGAGCCCATGAGACCACAAATGTATGTTGCTTTAAGTTACCAAGCTTATGACTTTTACAGATAACGAATACAAATACTTTCTCCAGGAGGCTTTCTCATTTGTGGCCCACAGCCCCTGTCACTGTCCTCTACACTCTGATTGGCCTAACTTTGGTTTGCCACATTCTTTTTATCTGTAGTGCCAGGTCCTGTGCCTGGCACACAGTGCCAACCTAGTAAGCATTTGTTGAATGACTGAGACTCTAGAATCTCTACCCTTCTCTTCCTCCACGTCTGTCCAGATTTGCTTTCTCAGGAAATGTCTACTCACCCTGGAATTCTTAACCCCTGGAAGATACCAGAGTACTCTGGGCTGAGTGTGTGTGTGTGTGTGTGTGTGTGTGTGTGTGTGTGTGTGCATGGGGGCATTTCATGAGTGGAGATTCTCATGGAGCAGGTACTCAGGGCTCTGTCCAGTGTCCTTGGAGGCCACACGAGTCACCAAAAGACTGAGCCCCAGGAGGGGACAAGCTGGCTCTCTTGTTTCCCATTTGGGCAAGACACCTTTCCTAAGTGGCCTCCATGGCATGGGCATCTGGTCTCTCTACCTCAGGGGTATCTTCCAGCCCTGAAATGATGTCCTTAAGTGATGTCCCAGGGCAGAGAACGGGAGCTTCTTAGAAAGGACACTCTAGCACCACAATGGGAAAGAGAAACTTCCCAGAGCCCAGGGCATCAGATACAGAGGCTTCACCAGCTTTATGTGGCTGCTGAAGATATCACTGTCTCACTTGGTGGCTGAACACAAAGAAATTTATTCACTCATAATTCTGGAGGCCCAAAGTCCAGAATTAGTGTTAGTCTCACAGGGCCAGATCAAGGTGTTGGCACGCTGCGTTTCTTCTGGCAGCTCTGGGTATGAATTCACTCCTTGTCTCTTTCAACTCAAGCATTCTTTGGCTCGTGGGATGACTCTGTGGTCATGTTGGTTTCTCTTCTGTCCACATCATCACATGCTCCCCTCTCATGAGGACACTTGTCATATATTTCAGCCTTCTGGATCATCCAGAATCATCTCACCCTTTCAAAATCCCTAAAATAATCACCATTTTCCAGTTTTTTTTCCATGTAAGAACATATTCACAAGTTGTAGAAATTAGGATATGGAAGTTTTGTGGTTCATTATTAAGCTGCCTCAAAAGGTGTGCCCAGAAGAGGAGGAATTGGTCACAGAGCAGCAACACATCATATTTTCTTCTGGAAACTGAAGTCCAGAGTTTGGACTCAGACTTACGTCTCTGCCGTTAACTACTGTCCCCAAAGGATGTAAGGCCCAGGACAGACAGGGCTGGCTCCACCTTTGTCCTTCTTGACACCCATACTGTAGCCTGCCTTCTCCAGGAAGGAGCATCCCCTGGCCCCTCTGTCCTGCTCCCTCCTCTCTGCGGTGTCTGCATAGGAGGCCCTGGTGGTGTGACAGGGAGTCTGGCCTCAGGGCAAGGACTCTTCTTTTCCTCTCCTGAGAGAAGAAGCATCTTTCCCCCATTCAGGCTGGGCCACCCCAGTGCAGGAGGCTGCAAATTCTCCGCCTGCCCCCAGAAACAGCTGGGTTCCAGACACATCCTGTGCACTTAACCCCTTCCAGGCCTGCCGACCCTCTCCGGGCTGGGAAGTGGTGGGACCCTCTTTAGGCCCACCCAAACTTTTGCTCATGCAAGTGGCGCTGGCCAGTGACCCTAGTATTGTTTATTGAGTGATGTTAAGACTGCCTCTCCTGCCAGAAGCCAGGAAGGGTTGGGTCAGGCCAAGCCCTGGTGTGGCTGGCAAAGACCACAGCAGGAAGGGTGTTGCCTGGGGCATGTGCCTCTTCTGCAGTCATCACTAGCATCCAAAAGACCTTTGTTCAGAGCTAAACTATAGCTGGATCTTGGACGCGTCCAGGACCAGCTGGAAATACAGCACACACACACCGGCCAGGGCAGGCCTGCTGACAAGCTGATTGTTTACTCAGCTCGCTCCTTTCTAGACTGTGGGCTGTCTGGGGCCTCGTTCATCTTGAGAAGATAGTGAGTGCTTTATTTTATTTATTTATCTATTGTGCTATGGAGGATTGAATTCATAGATGGTCTATACTACATTCTTATCACTTCCCCATTTCTTTCTTTCTTTTTTTTTTCTTTATTCCTTTTGAAACAGGGTCTCATTAAGCTGGCCATGTTGGCCTTGAACTTCCTGCCTTAGCCTCTTGAGTAGCTGAAATTATAGCAATATGCCACCATGCTCAGCTATAAGTACTCTGTAAATGATCTGATGAATTCCGGAAGTTTCCAGTTCTCCAAAATTTTTCTCCTTTTCTAACTCCTCTGACATTGGATCCATTTGGGAAAGTTATAAGGGTTAGAAGGGTGCTAAGATGCTTTGTAAAGTTAGGATTTATACACCTCGGAGATTATTATTAGGGTCTCTTAGAAGCTTGAAGGTAGCATTTTATATCCAGGTGGGTGAGAAAGCTATCATTAGCATGTGGATGCTTGCAGTAATCTTCCTGCTGGGTGGCCTGGTAATACATCTTCATGGAGTTTTTATGACCACTATCTTGTCTGATTTTCCCTACTACTTGGAGCACAGATGATTTCTTTTCCCTCTCTGGATAAAGAAATCGAAACTCTAGAGAAGTTCAGTAACTTCCTGAAAATCACACAGCAATTATGTGGTGAAAGAGCTGGGCCGCAACTGTAGGTCTGTGAGTCTGGAGAACGGGTACAGATGGACCAAGATGGAGCACACGCTGATGAACAGGAGGAAAAGGGAGCCACAGTTGACACAGGTCCCCACTGAAGGCTCCAGATGTCCGTCCTGTCCTGAGAGATTGAGGATGGCAGTGCAGCTTTAATAGCATTTTATTGAAAGCTAATTGTGGGTTAGTATGCTAGGTACATGGAATGAATCGCTAAATATTTCATTTAATCAGGACAGCAAAGGACCAAGGGTGGCAGGGGATTGTAAGGTGAAGGTAGATGGGCAAAGGCACTTGATGAACAAGTTACATGCTGACTCAACAAGTTCTGGCAGAGGCCTGGGCCACTGTGGGGTGCAAGAGAGATATTACGACCTATGGTCCCAGGATTCTAGGAGGTGGGCCAGGCTGCCAGCCTGGTGAGCCTGGCCTGGCCTGGTGGGTCATGCCCTTCCCCTCCTCCAAGCCACAACAGAAAGACAACAGTTCCAGAGAGCCTTCGCAGCGCAGGACAGCCAGTGCCAGGCTGCCTAGCTGGACAAGGGGCCCTTGTACAGGCACCAGCATTGCCTTCAGATCCTGCTCCTCCCTCCCTAGCCTGGAGGGCGGTGGCCGGAAGTTCAGATCCTGGGGTGGTAGGGGGTCTGGGAACTCAGCTGCTGGACCAGTGCTAGGGCTGGGGTCACCTGGAGGTCTCCAGGGAGTCAGGGCTGGTGCTGCATAGCGCTTATTGGGATTCTGGAGTCTGGGGAAGATGGGATTAATGACTTCTGATGGGACTCGAGGAGTGGCCTCCTTTGGACAGAAGGGAACCAAGGTGCTGAGGGTCCTAGACCTTACTCATTTACTCTTCACAACAACCTGGGGAGTTTGAATGCAAAGGATGACTATCCCCATTTTACAGATGAGAAAACAGAGATTCAAGCAGGTAGGGTGCTTTCTGAGGCCACCCAGGGAGTGGGAGGAAACTGCAGGACCATCCAAGCACAGGAAGTAGGACAGGAAGGTGCCAGAGAGACCTTTATTCAAGGCTCTGTGGATTCAGGAACCGAAAGAATCAGGCCACCTGAAGAATGAGAGCTGAGTCCTACCTGGTGTGAGGTCCTATAGGCAGCTTTCCCGTAGGGCCCTTGTCCGGTCCTTGTACCTGGCCCAGCCTCTCCCACCGCCTCCCTGACCCTGCCAGGGCAGGCCCCTGGGAGCCCAGGCCAAGCCTGCAGCATTCCATGGAAGGGAGGTGTGGCTCAGAGGGGAAGCCGGGTCAGGGAGGCACAGGGGCCCAGCCGACAGCCCAAATCTACTCAGCTTTTCCTTGAAATTCCACAAACCCTGGGCGTTTGGCAGGAGGCGGGAATGTGCTTCATCTGAACAATTTGTCTTTCATGTGTATTTGCATCAATTACCCCATTGTTCCTTTCGCCTTTTCCTGAACCGCTCAGGCTGGCTGAGCAGTGCCCTACGCACACTGGGGTGGGGGTGGGAGGACGTGGGGTGCATAAATGGAAGGGCGCCTCCTAGTGACTCGATCTGCAAACGTCTGCCCAGGTACCCCAGCTGACCCTCTTAACTCAGTGGTCTCCAGTTTTGATACTAGGGATTGGTTTAGTTTCAGACCATTCTCCGAAGGAAGAGAGTGAGGGGATACTCGGAGTGCAGTAGGCTGCTGGAGGACAGCTTTAAAATGGTGAACGACAGCAGGGGTGGAGCAGAGGGCGAAGCTCCACCTCCTGTCAGATCGACAGCGGCATTAGAACCTGATAGGAGCGTGCTGACTAAAGACAGAACTTCGCTCTCTGCTCTCCTCCTGCTTGTCACCTCCTTCCAAAGCCACGGGTGACACTGGTTTGGTCCACAGCCGGGAACTGAAGGCCTCTGCACCAAACAGTCTGGTGGCATCTGGCATCGCAATACATTGGAAACCACCACCACCCTCTCGGTTCCCCACTCCCCATCCTGTTCCCAAATGTCCTAAGTGGAGGAAGAGAAGAACTACTGGGGTCGAGGGGGCATAACACAAATCAGGGCAGGCACTTCATAAAAGGGGCGATGCTGTTATGGTTCAGCCCCTGGACTGTCCCCTGCACCTGTGTGGTGACCCAACAGCTTCAATAGCCTCAGGGATTTATGTATTCACTGAGAAGCATGGCCTGGAGAAGAGTATATGATAATGCCGGACATGGAAACCCCCTCGGTCAGATTTGAATCCTGGCTCTGCCGCTTGCTGGCAGGGCATTGCTCTTCGTCCTGATGACCCTAGGTTTATTGCTCTGTAATGGTGGTAGTAACACACCCGATTCTTGTTTTGGAGAAATTTCACGTTCACTTGTTAGTCCACTTGTTGAGGTTTATTTGTAACCCCTCAAATCAATACTCGTGAATCTTGGGTTCCCTTGCAGATACACAGAGAGCACTGAAAAATTTGAGTTGCCTGAAACACACATTAGCTGAGGCCAAATAAAGTGATGCTCTGGCTACTTGTTCCTTCTCATTTCATAAGCAGGTGCCTTTCTCTTAGTCTATTTAGTGCCTTTTTTGCATATGTATGCTTTTTATCAGTGATTTTACAGATCACTCCCAAGCATCCGAGTAGGCCGAATGCTCACTGGTATTTCTAAGTGCAAGCAGGGTGGCATCTTGATGAAAAAAATACGTTGGATAATTTTCACACAGGTATGAGTTATATTGTACTACTGGCCATGAGTTCGATGTTAATCGAACCAATAACATATATTAAACAAGGTGTCTTTAAGCAGAATTGTACATTATATAAGACTATGAATTGATTAGTTGATTAAGAAAGGATTGTGACCAGAACCCACAGAAAGCTAGCCTGGTATTTCCCCTAGGAGCAGGGTGTGTGTGTGTGTGTGTGTGTGTGTGTGTGTGTGTGTGTGTGTGTGGAGTTGGTATTGGCTAAGCGTGTCTGCTTTAGAGACTCTACCTACAACAAATGAGTCCTATGGACTTAATCTCACGAACTTGCTCTCAGGCCTGTCTGTGTCCAATGTGGCCCTGTGACTGTTGTAGATATTACTGCCTTACAATGCCTCATGTACCTGTCCACCTTCTGAAAGCTCTGACCCTCATGTAGGCCTTGGGATTCTCTACATGCCCAGAGGTGGGATCCCAAAATGAGTGCACTAGTAACATCATTAGGCCAGGCTTCTTTGCTCTGGCCTGGAACTTCCACGATGAAAATTTAACTCCTTTGGTTTCATTCAAAGGGCAATTATATCTCTGGATGACTCACTTCACTGACATGACCTGTTAGATCCTCACAGTTGTGTGATGGTGGCCTCATGGTGCCCATTTTACAGATAAGCCTAAAGTTCACAAAGGCTGAGCAATCAGCCCAAGGTCACGCAGTATGTTGGCAACAGCCAGGCAGCTTCAAATTCAACTGTCTTTCCACCTTGGGGCTCTTCCTTGTTACAACATAAATGCTCTGGGAGAGGTAAGAGCTTGTTATTGACACTGTGGTGTGAATGAGTGCATTGAAGTCCCCAAGGAAATTGGCTGCATGCAGGTGAGCGATAAATATCTTAGCGCCCACTTCTCAGCCTCTGCCTCTGCCAGGGGCCAGGGCTAAGGCAGCTATACCTGAATAACCTTGACTTTTCCTACCTCCCTCCCTCTGCCTGCAGTCTCTGAGGTGGTCACCTGCCCTGCTGTCATCATAGGACCTTTTCTAGAAAACAGATCTGATGGTCTTTTATCCCCTAAGCTCAGTCAAAGGATGCTTTTTTCCAGTAGGGTGGGTCCACCTTTAAAGCTTCCGCACATTGTTTCTTGATGTACTGTACAATGATACTTCATCGAACATTATTTTCTGGTGGCAATTTTATTGTCTTCTGTTAATCTGATAAGTCTGGGCACCATGGGCACCATCAAGAATTACACTGGACATCTTTTATTTTTTTCTACTGCTTTGCATAAATCTCTTGATTTAGTGCTGTCTGTTTTGCTTTTTTTTGTTTTTTTTTTTTTTAATACAGGGTCTTGCTATGTAGTCCAGGCTGGTCTTGTACTCACTATGGAACCTCAAACTCAAGGAAATTCTCTTGCATCAGCCTCCCAAGTGCTGGGATTACAGGCACGCACCTTCACACCAAGCTTTATGTGGTGCTGGGGAATTGAACCCAGAGCCTTGCACATGCTAAGCAAGGGCTTTAACTACTGAGCTATTCCTCCAGCCCGATTTAGTTCTGCCTTTCAATGGCATCAAAGAAGCCATTTCTTCAGTGACATTATATTCATCATCAGTATCTCTAATAAAAATGATAAATTGTGCTTTATCTGGAACAGAAATACTTCTATCCATCGCCAAAACACACCACTTAAAATTAGCAGCATTGCTTTCTAAACCTCTTTCAATACATTTTCCAATTTCTTTAGCTTGCCTGGCTACAGTCTGGTAACACAAACTGACTTTACAAATATCGTCCCTTTTTTAAAAAATCAGGGGTAGTTATATCTGCTATGCTATCTCTATATTGCAAATAAACTTACCATTGATAAGTGCGTTTGATTTTCTAGTTTTATTTTTATTTTTTGAGACAGTCTCTGTAGTCCCGGCTGGTCCTGAACTCCTTATGGCTGGCCTTGGACTCAGGGAAATCCTCCTGCCTCAGCCTCCTGAGTGCTGGAATTACAGGCGTGCACCACCACATCAGCTTCTGTGGTGCTGGTGAATCAAACTCAGGGCCTTGCACTTGGGAGGCAAACGCTTTAACCACTGTATCCTTCCTCCAGCCCCTGATTTTCTAGTTTTTACAATAGAGCCCATTGCAGTTTTAATTTCATTTTCTGTTGTTGTTGAAAAGACACTCCTCTTGAAGTTTTGCTGTTTTGTCCTGATGACAAATTCCTTGATACTCACCAAATCTTCACAGCATACATAGTTCACATACAGTTCCTTTTCAAATTCGTCTTTGAAAACTGGTGCCAATGTCCTACAAATTTAGCAAAGTGTTTGACTTTGCTTCCACAAAAAAGTAGACATGTGTCCACTTTGCTCTGAGTAATCTTTTTTTCATAACTCTTGGGGGGTTCTGTTTTCATTGAGACATAATAGAAGCCATGCAGGAATTAAAAAAATAAAAAAGTATAGATAAGAAGTTATGTTTGTTTTTATTATAAAATTAATAGGAAAATAGGAAGAAAGGGCCCAATAAGAACCTACATGTATTCTAAATAATACTAAACACTTATTGTTTATAAAAGTAAGTAGAAGTATTATTGATAATTGCTGTGTTTAATTGCCAAATCGCCAGAAACACACATAGCCTCTAATGGCGTCAGTCTGACTGTGTGTGCCTGGAAGATGTCACACTGGACGCCTCATCGCTCTGTCAAACCGAAGCTCTGTGTGTGCATAAATCATGAGCGTACAGCACACAGAAGCACCACCTCATGCTTTATATTAGTTATTTTTTAACGGTTTTCATTTCGTCTGCCTAACTTGTTTGCAACTATAATGTGAATTACAGATAATATTTCAGTATTTGTGGAAATACCATAATCTATTCCATTTTGTTCCATTGTTGTCCACAGAGTTTGTGCAAGAAAACTGTGCAACTGAGTTCCAAAAATAAAGTTTTCAGGAAGTTTAGCAGTTTGTGTCAGGCCACATGCAATGCCATCCTGTGCCACATGTAGATTGGACTCCCCAGGTCTAGAGAGTATTGGACGGAGGAGATTTCACCCCAGGCTGATCCCGCTGAATTATTTTAAGCAGTTGTACCCGGAAGAGGATGTGCTGGTGAGAGCTGATATCACTCGCTCTATCACTGGATGTGAAATTTTGGCTCTCTGAACTCCACAATTCACCCTCCGAACCTCCAAATCCTTAAGCGGCAGAAATAGCGATAGGAACTTTCTTCAGCTCTGGGACTCCCGAGGAGCCAAGAACGGTCCTCTCGTCCTGCTCCACAGCGCCCTCTGGCGCCAGCAGCCCTCTACCCGAGTTTCCCCGCCCCCTTTTGAGGCTCCATTCACAGAATCCCTTGGCCACGCCCACAGAGAAGCTGGGGCTGAAAGTCCCCTCCCGGGATAGAGATCGCTAAACCTTTGGCGACAGCTGTGTATACAATCCGTTCAGCCCCGCCACCAGCGCGGGTCCTTCAGGGGGCTCCAGAGGAGTGATGTGCGCGAATGTTTCTGGATTTCAAAAGTTTTCAAGGAAAGTTCTGCTCCCTGACTCAAAATTAAGAGCTAAGTAGCCACTTAGATCCTCAGGGAACTCCTGGACTGGTCTCAAAAGAGACCGCACTTTAAAGACAGACACATTTCTCCACGCTGTTGTGATAGGATGGGTCCCAGTATGTGCGTCGTCACGCTTGCCTCAGGGATGCTGCCCTCGTTGCTCTCTGGGCGTTCTGTCAACCCTCCTGGGTAATACACAGGGCAGGCGTTGGAATGGGGGGACGGGGCGCTCAGGTGGCGTCAGCATGCCTGGGTCTTCGCAAGCGGGTGATCTCCTACCTACAATCTGTGGGTCGCAACCAATCGCGCACATGCTATGTGTTCCACCTGTCTCCGAGACGCACAGAAACAAACACAGGCTCGCCCACTGCGCCCTCTGGTGGCAAGAAGGAGACCTTCACCCCTTTCTCCTAGAAATAGAAAAGCGGCTCCTGCCTGGGATTCGAGTCCTCCAACCGTCTGAGGTTTCTCATGCGAAGACTTACGCCAAGAAGAGCTAAAATAAAAACAACAGTGTCACAATCAGCCGTTTTATTCATTGCCTTAGGAACATTTTATTAAGCCCCTAAGTCCCCAGAACTGTCTAGCAATGCTCAATTTTATTCTGAAAAATTCACGTTAAGATTTTTAAAACTGATTTTTGTTCCTGGCTGTGTTTGGACAGGATTAGGAACTATATCTTGATGACTGGTCCTTCTTTATTTTATAGGTGGCAATGTGAATCAAAAAAACAATAATAATCTACTAAAACATAGAATGGTGGTTCTCAAACTTTTGGACACAAGACTGCTTTTACTGAGGACCTCAGAAATCTTTAACTGGGTAAGCCTATCTATATTTTCCATATAAGAAGTTAAAGCTGAGAAGATTAAAATAAAATTTTAGATCCATTTAGTAATTTAAAGTCTATCTTATGTTTTACCATAAATAAAAACATTTTATATAAATATATTATAGATAATAAAATGAAATTTTATTATAAATAAAATATTTATAATAAAATGAAATTTTATTATAAATAAAATGAAAATTTATTATTAATATTTATAATATAAATATTTTATTATAAATAACATATTTTATAATAAAATGAAATGTTATTATAAATAAAATATTTTATAATAAAATGATTAAGCAAAAATGGCTAATGAGAAAAGTGGCGTTATTTTATATTTTAAAGTTTTACAAACCCTTTTGATATCTGGCCTGCCAAAAGACAGCTGGATTCTTGCATCTGTTTTGGCAGTCAATCCATTACACTATGTTTTTGTTGAAATTGCAAAAACATACCCTTACAAGCTGGGCGTGGCTATGCACCCCTGTAATTCTAGCACTTTGGGAAGCTGAGGCAGGAGGAGGCAGGAGAATCACAGGTTCAAGTCCAGCAGGGGCAACTTAGTGAGACGCATAATAAAATAAGAAATAACCTCAGAGGCTGGGAGAGTAGCGCAGAGGCGCTCACCTAGCAAGCGCAAGGCCCTGAGATGGATTCCCCAGCCCAAGGTAAAGCTGAGCACGGTGACACGTGCCTGTAAACCTGCCACTCACGTGGGAGGCTGGAGCAGGAGGATTACACGTGAGACTGTCTCAGAGACAAAATGAAACCGAAAACCTCAGCCTTACACGGGCAGGTAGTAGAAAAGAGAGGAGAAATTTAACCCTCCTGCAAGTCTTATTAGACATGTGTGAATCTTATTCTTGGGTACTACATCAAAACTCATCCTAAATGTGTCATCTGAAATCATATGGATGAAGTTCTATGTTATGTAAAATTTCATCAGTTTAACTTACACTTTGAGTGTTTTAGCCATGTGGGATCATGTGACATTATAGACAGGTCATTCGAAAGATACTGATGTTGAGTTATGCAGATCTTTTGAGTGTTGACACACGATGCCATGATGAAAAATAAATCTATCCTTTATATATTTACTTTTTGAACTACTGGGGATGAAATCTGGGGCCTGTCCACATTAGGCTAACGCTCTTCTGAGCCGCACCCCAGCTCTATTTATTTTTTTCTTGTTAAGTCACTTATGCCGGTCTCAAGCTCTCCAGGGCTCCTCTGCCCCCTGAGTAGCTGGGGTGACAGGCACACACCACTGTGTCTGGCATAAAAATCTCCTTGAAATCGGCGTGCTTGATAGCCGATACTACCTACATGTCTGGGAACCTGTCAAGCTCAATATGGCAACATTTGACAAGATTCAGATTTTTGTTTGAAAGTTTGAATTGTATAATTGGCTATAAATATTCTCACTTTCTTTGAAATGACAACCTTAGTTTATTTTTGAGAAAATATGTACCAACGTTCAAGTCTGACTAAAAGTTCTTTGAGTCAGTTTTTTCTCCCTCTCTTCCTTTCTTTTTTTTTTTTGTGTGTGTGTGTATTGGAGATTGAACCCAGTGCCTTCACCGTGAGCTACACATTCTTTCTTTTTTTTTCTGAGCTACATTTTCAACACTATAATTTTTTTTTTTATTTCAAGGCATCCTCTCTCTAAGTCATTAAATTGCCCCAGGCTGGGCTTGAACTTTTGATCCTCCTGGGATTACAAGCCTGAGCCACTGGGCCTGGCTAGTTCCTTCAAACAAAAATGACATTGTATGAAGAGAGGCAGCTTGAAGACTGTGGGCAGCAGCATGCACTGGTTATATTAACCGTTGCCACTTGGTCACCTGCTTCTCCAAGGACACACTCCAGTAACCCAGGCTTCCCCCTCAATGCATGACAGAGACTCGCAGTGTAGACTGAGGTCGCTGCTTTTCTTCGCACACAGGCACCAGTTGATTTTCCCTTTGCTCCCTTAGTGTCATCAGTGCAGATGCAACGTGGTGAAAAGGCAGATGGCATGGCCCAGCACCTGTGGACTGCCCCTTGAAAAGCCTTACGATGGAACACGTGCAGAGGTCCATGGTGGGAAAGAGGAGGGTCTGTCCCATGAGGCCCGACACCACCTCCATCTCCCACTGTGGCTGAGAGAATTAATGGAGTTTGGAGGGGAGTGAAGAGGGAGGAGCACATGGGAGGGGACGGAGTGGTCCCTGGACACGAGGACAGGCCCTCTGCCTGTGTAGGCACTCGCTTGCCCCTGGCATTCCTGGCTGGAGCCTGGGCATGAGGTGAGGGGATGGTCATTGTTCAGGAGCTAAGTTTAACAACAGCAGAGGCCCAGCTGCCCAGCTCTTGTTTCTTTATATGTCTGAGGACATCATTGGAGGCAATAGGGGGTTGTCACCTATGTCAAGGTCAGTGAGTAGCCGTAGCTGCTCCTCCCTGGGGGAGGGGACAGTTTGTACCAGGAGCTCGGACAACATGGTTTCCCAGCTAGCTCTCTGTGCCCTTAGCTGTGCACTCCCAACCATATATGTGAGACCCTAAAGAAAGGCGAGGATCCCCCCTGAGCCACGCGAGGCAACTTCCTGCACGGGAGGCAACACTCAGCATGCCCCGTTTGTCCATTCCTTTATCCTGTGAGCCTTCTTGAGCACCCATGATGCATCAGGCATTGTGCTCGTCATAAAAAAAAAAAAAAACAAAAGAATGAGGCACGTTGTTGCCATCCAGTGATGGGGTGGAGCCCAGCGACAGGGGCTACAGGGCTTAGAAGGGCCCCTAGTGCAGTCAGGGTGGGTGGAGCAGGCTGAGGTGGATGAGGGCTGGTGGGGGAGAGCATGGGCCTCCTGTGAAGGCTCCACCACTTCAGGAGTGGCGTGTCCTGCCGTGTAGCTGGAGTCGGGGTCGTGTGGAGCCAGGGAGGCCGTAAGGTTTCTGCAGCAGCCGTGAGAATAAGGAACATGGCAGCGGAGTGGTGAGTGTGGCCTGAATTGTACAGGAAGACAGTTTAGGAAATGCGGGAGGGGAAGCAGGGCAGAACCGGGGACGCAACTGGTGTGGGAAGTGAGGATAAAGAGGTGGAGGGGTCCCTAGGATCTCTGATTGGACTGCACCTTCCTAAAATGTGGAGAACTGTGGGAAGCAGGTCACAGCGTGGATATGGTGCTCAAGCTGGGGCCGATGGGTGAGAAAGGCACGTGGATGCCTGGAGCAGTGTGACAGGTGCGTACTGTGCCTATGGGCCTGTGCTGGGTTTTCCTGAGCACCAGGTGCAGGGGAGAAACGAAAGTGGGGACTGTCCCGACTGACTCACTGCCCCACTTCGTCCCTGAGACTAAGCTCATCGCTGACAAAGAGGAAGATCATTTCTGTCTCTTGCCACCTGCTGCATGGGGAGGAGTTGTGTGAAAGCAGTGAAAGGGACCAGGAAAGTGGGGGACTGTGTCTGGGTGCCAGAGACCAACCCCAAGGTCCGTGCAGGGCTGGGGCAGGGCTGGAGTCTCGCTACTGCGTCCCCAGGGTCCAGCTCAGTGTTTGGGACTCAGGGGCCAAAAAGGGGCAGAGGACTGAATAAGCAAGAGACTGGGTGGTGGGAACCTCCAGAGCCCGCTGGGTCTGGAGCTAGGCAGAGCAAGAGAGAGGCCTGGCCAGGGACCCTGGGGGGGGGGGAGGGGAGGGGCTGCTGTGGCCAACTCAAGGGCTCTGCTGTGAGGCAGGCACAGGTCAAATGTGGGCCTCTGACTGACAGGGCTGAGTCTGACCACTAGGCAGTCTCCAAGGGTGACCAGCAGCACAGGCATCCCTGAGACGTTGTCAGAAATGCAAGTTCAGGGCCTGCTCCTAGCCCTGCTGAGTCAGAAACAGGCTGAAGTCCAGAACCTGGGTTTTCACAAGCCCTCCTGGAGATCTGTTGTTGTTATTGTACTGAGGATCAAGACCAGGGCCTTCATGCTGAGCTACATTCTCAGTCCATTTTTATTTCTGAATTTCAGAAAGGGTCTCCTCATGTTGCTAAATTGCCCAGTCTGGGCTTGAATTTATAAACCTCCTGCCTCAGCCTCCCAAGAGTGCTGGAACTACTGGCCTGCAACGTGGGGCCCAGCCCTTCTGGCCATGATTTGTAAGCCGCTCACTGGGCTAGCAGGTCTGTTGTGCTGTGTACCACGGACAGAAGGAACAAAGGCCCCATCACCTGCCTCTGGAGACAATTTTCTCAGAGGAAAGGTAGAACTACGCACCTGAAAAGACAGGTGACTCGATGCCTAGAACCAAGTGAACACACGGGAGAGCCTGCGAGAAGCCCTCCATATCAGGCCTGAGAGGAAGTCCTGCCTCCAGGGATTGGCCTCAGAGAGCACCATCGCTGCTCCGGAAGCCCACAGGCGCAAAGGCACAGAAGCAGGACCCCACGGAGTGTGGGTGTCAACTACCCCGGAGTTCTCTGTCTAGGGTCTGGTGCAGGACAAGCTGGGAGTTGGATGCCAGGTATGCTGGGCAGGGGCTGGGCAGGTAGGGTGAGGCAACCGTGGGAGAGAAGAGGTGACCTGGCGTCCTAGTTCCCAGGCTCTCTGTCTCCTTGCTGACTGCTCACATGCTTGTGTGAGGAGAGTTTGTTTCTAGGGTGGGGTCCACAGCTGATCTGTTCGCCCGCTGTCCACATTCCCCCTTCTCTGGCCCCACAGGGACAAACCCCTCCCACTTCTTGTTGGAATTTCTGGTCAGGCAGCTTGCTCTGCAGGGACCTGTTGAGGCCCTGCCGGGCCCGAACTCTGGTGTGAGCACTCAGTGTGCAACACAGAGAGAGGCTGGGGCGGGAGTGGGGCGGCCCTTGGGTCCCGCGTCCCCCCCCCCCCCCCCCCCCCCCCCCCCCCCCCCCCGGCACTGGCACTGCAGCATCTGGCTGGAGGGAGGAAGGAGGCAGAGGGGCCCAGAAAGATCCAGGGGGTCAGGGTGGAGGGGAGCTTAGTCCAAAGAGGAGGGAGATCCAGGAGGAAGGGAAGCCATAGGTTTGTGAACGGGTTTGTGGGAGGAAGTCTGAGCATGAGAAATGCCAAGTTGAGTGTAGGCCACAGGGCTGCACCCAGCCCTCGCCAGGGCCTGCTGGGCCTCCCCTCCTGGTTCTGTGGGCGCTTGTGCTTCTAATCACCCAGGCCTTGCTGGAGGGTGAAGAAGCCTCCTCCACTTGGTGTCCAGCGCTGGAAATAGTGGCTAATAACTAGTGTTGCTCTGTGGCTAAACTTCTTAAAATTAGGTACATGAAGACTCAGTAATTCAAGACATTGCTTATGTGTTTTTAAAAATCTATTTTGCTGTACTGAGCTACATCCCCAACCATTTGATTTCAATATTTTATTTTATTTCATTATTTTGTTTTATTTTATCTTTGAGCCAGAGTCTCACTAAATTGCTAAGTTCCCCAGGTGGGGCTCAAACTCACAATCCTGCCTCTACTTTCCAGATTCCTGAAATTACAGGCATGTGCCACTGCACCCAGCTACTTACAGTCTTTAATGTTGGAAGAAATTCCATGGAGATCTGGGGGTCTGAGGCTGGTTCGTTTCATTTCAGGTTCACAATGGAAACTTCCGTGCTGGCTGAAGATTTACTGACGATTTATTGAAAATTTCCTGTGTGCCAGACTTAGGGCTGGAGAAGGAGCTCTGACTTTGTTGCCAGACCCCTGGGAGCAGCTCTGGGTTCTGCTTCTTCCCTGCAGCGGGATCTTGGGCAGGGTGACTATCTACTGGGAGCCTCTGTTTCCTCATCTCTGAAATGGGGTTAATAACCGTGCCTGCTTCAGAATGGTCCAGAGGCTTAAGTGAGAACATACTGAACTGGCTTCTGCTGGGGATTATGGCTAGTGCCAGGCATTTGGAAACCCTTTGCACACATTACCACACGGACACCTCACAGCAGCCCTCTGATGTGGGCACTCTTAATATCCCCATTTGACAGAAAGGGAGCCTCGGAGGGGTTAAGTTGATTACGTGACACCGGAGAGTGTTCTCAGTGATGGCAGAGTGGTGTGTTCCCAAGGTTGGTGTTGACTCACCACAGTAGGCTGTGTCGCTAACGCCACCAGGCCTTCACGATGAGGCTGATTTGGGACAGAAAACTGGGCAGTGATGCCTTTTTGCTTCTTTGGTTGTCTGCAGCCCAGCCCTGCCCCCTCAGAATGCAGCTGCAGACACCTGGCCCTGGGGCAACTGGTGGGCTTGCCATGGGGGTGGAAGAGGCTGGGAGGGGCCCTGTGCTTGGTTGTCACTGAGGCATGGCCCCTGAGCAGTGGGGGGGAGCCTGCTGGCAGGGCAGAGGGGCTGGACCTGTCACTTGCTAATTTGGGCTCTTCTGCTTCCCAAACAATGTCAGGACAGCCGGGGCTGACAGGTGTCTGCCGTGGACTGGACGTGACAGGCCCTATTCCACAACCCCATGGCCTTACAAGGCTTAGCTCTTCTGGCCAGATGCTTCCTTCCCTCACCCTGTGGCCTTTCAAGCCATGGGAGGGATGAGAATGACACTGGAAGCTGGGGAAACCAGAGGCCAGGAACCCCTCAGGCCTCTCCCTTTCACCAACACCCATCCTGAGTTCCTCCCCCTCTCCTGGTCCTGCCTCTTCCTCCTCAGTCCTTGAAAGCCCTGGTTCTTCTGCTTTCTCCTCCTGGCAATCTCCCATGAGTTTTGCACTGAGCTGCGGGCCACAGAAGCTGAGAGGCACCAACCCCGCAGGCCTTCCTTTTTAGGTTCACTTTCTGGTCAGGACTACCTCAGATTCTTACATTCCTCTTTCTCTCTCTCCCTCTCTTTTTTCTATCTCCTCTTTCTTTCTTTCTTTCTTTCTTTCTTTCTTTCTTTCTTTCTTTCTTTCTTTCTTTCTCTCTTTCTCTCTTTTTTCCTTTCTGGTCCTGAGGATTGGACTCAGGACCACGCTCATGCTAGGCAAGCACTCTGCCACTGAGCTACACCCCAGTCCCTTTTATTTCATTTTGAGGCATGTCCTGTTAAGTTATCCAGAGTGGCCTTGAACTTGCCATCTTTTTGCCTCAGCCTCCCAAGTGGTCCCAGGTGTGTATCACTACGTCTGGTTCTCTCGGGACTTTAAAATAGCCTAAGGGAAAGCCATCAACCTTGCGTCCAGGAGGCGGAGGGGAAACCCCTCAAAAACCAGGCTCACTTTTGCGTCACAGCATACACTTGACTCATTTTACAAATGTAGAAGCCAGGATCGCTCCCAGGCCAGTCTGTCATGGACTGAATTTGGGCTAGATCTAGAAAGCCTGCGTTAAGGTTAGGTCGGATACTGGTGCAGGGGGAGGAGATGGGGGCAGAGAAGGAGCTCTGGCTAGGCTTACTCCTTCTGAGCAGAGTGGCGCTTGGTGGTGAAGCTGGATTAGGCCTTAGAACAAGACCAGTTTAGCATTTTCCAAGCTGTGTACAAAGTAGATTAAAAGAGAGCTGGTGGCCACCTCAGGAAACCAGATGAGAGAAAAGGGAGCAGGAAGTGGAAGGTTCCAGGAGGGTAGGGGTGCAGCTGAGTGTCCTGTGCACTTCCAAGGAGTGCAGCCAGGAGCGGAGGGCTAAAATGCCGCCCATGCTGTTGGAGAAGCCCTGAGCCTGCAGGACTCTGTGCACCAGGAGGGGGCGCTGCCTTCCAACTTGCATAAAGGGGAGCATGTATCTGACAGGGTAACAGGCGGGATAAGAGTCATATCGGGTAAGCACAAACGAATGGATAGTGCCAGAATTAGACGGAGGTTAGGATTCACTGTAGGGATGTGTCTGCTTTAGGGATGCTGGGACAAGAGCACTGGGCTGCCATTTAGGAGACTGGCCACCTCTCCGTAAGGCCTCTTCAGTTTCAATTTCCTTATGTACACAACGGGTAGACTGTTGTGTCTCCCTCCTTGGCTAGCCTTGGATCCTCTCAGCAACATGTAAGCTGGCTTTCAGAGGCCTGGCCCTGGTGCAGCTGAGTTCTGGCTACTGACTTGTGAGGCTGTGCCTTAGGTTGCCTTGAGCTGGGAAGGCTCCTCCTTGGCTGGTTCTCACCAACTCTCCCAAGCCCATTCATTTCCTGGCTGGCACCCAGCATACCTAGACCATGAAGTCCAGGGCCCCACAAGAAACTTTCTTATTGTGGCTACAACAAATCACCACAAACTCAGTGATTTAAAGAGACACAAGTTTATTTTCTTATAGTTCTGAAGTGACACAGTCTAAAAATGGCCTCAAGGGGCTCTGAAAGGTGGGATATTGGCAAGCCGACTTCCCTCAGGAGGACCAGGGGAAGAGCCTGGCCACCTGAATTTCTTGACTTGCGGTCACTTCTTTTGTTTTGAAGGCTGGCATGGCAGCATCTTCTTTACCCTTTGACCAATTTCCTTTGTCACATCTGTTTCTACCACCTTTGACCTGCATGTCTCAGTTTCTTATAAAGACCCTGGTGATTAGATTGGGCCCACCCAGGTAATCCAGGATAATCTCCCATCTCAAGCTCCTTAACCGAATCACATGGGCATCATGACTTTGTTGTCTAAAGTGACACATTTGCATTTTGTTCAGACACAGGCATCTTTGCGGAGTGGGGAGAGAAACTTTATTCAGCTGATCACAGGGTGCTTGTCTGTGGCTCTGCCAGGGTCATGAATGTGGTTTTTGGTTCCCCACCTAGGGATGGTCCTCCTTGGCCTCTGGGACAGACCTGACCCCATATCTCGAGGACAGCTGTTCCCTGCTCTGCAGACAGAACAGGAAGTGGCGACCTGACCCCTGGACAGGTGTGCACTGAGAAGGAACGACCTTCTCTGTAAGCAAGGAGGGCAGGAGAAAGGCTGTGGAAGCACATTTGTCCAGGGGCTGCAGGGCAGAGACATATCTTGGAGAAACCTCAGAAGAGTGGGCCCGCCGGAGACCAGTGGGGCCTATGGGTAGGCTCTGCGCTCGCTCCAGAGGTGAAGGAAGACTGGGACATGTACAAAGATGACCAGCTGTAACAATCCTCTTTTTCTTTTTTATTTCGGGACAGGATCTTGCTAAGTCACTATGCTGCTCAAGCTGTGCTTAAAATTGTGATCCTCTGGCCTCATTTTCCTGAGTGCTGGGTTATGGGTATGCCTATGCCTGGCAGCCGTCTTGTTTTAGAAGCCCACAACTGATCAGTCACCAGGGGGGAGGGACCCTGGAGGAGTCGATGTGCCTAATGGCAAAGCTGTGACTTCCCTCCATGTCTGAGCTGGAATCAGGGTGGACCCAGGGGTAGAGAGCTGGATGCTGGATACCAACTGATGTGGAGGGATGGTGGAGGTGGAATCAGGACACTGGGACCTAGGATGAGGGTGACTAGCCCCTCTTTGCCCAACAGTGTCTGAGGATACTAACACCCAAAATCCTTGGAGTTCAGAGCTTACGGTTTCTCCCTGGGAGGTGTGTATTCACCGTGTTTTGGTGTGGACGTCTACCCATTCACTTTTTAGGCTTGACCCCACCTTCTTTTGAGTTTCTGTTTGTCAATCAGATCTCCATTTTTCCCTTTCAAGAAGAAAGATAACTCATGTAGATCGTTTATTTGGCGTGTATATTAAAGTCTTATAATAAAGTTATTGCATAAAGTATAAACATTAAAAGCCAAAAAGGTAAATTTATTTAGCATCCCTTCCTGGATAGTGGGAGACTTTACACCTGTCCTTGGTTTCTAAATAAAGATTCTTTCTACAAAACAAAACAAACCATCAAAGTCAAGACATCAGAAATAGTGGTGCAGCTACTCAGAAGGCTGAGGCAGGAAAGTTTTAAGTTTAAGGCCAGCCTGAGCAACTTAATGAAGGCCTACGTCAAAATAAAATGAAAGGGCTAGAGATGTAGTTTAATGCTTCTGAGGTTCAATATCTAGTATTGAAAGAAAAAGCCAAGTAATAGATTCCCGCAGCCTCACTCCCACAACCCCGTTCTTCCTCTGATTCCCAGTTTCTCCATGTGTTGGTATGGCCTTTGCTTTCCATCCCAGCCCCTCCACTTGGAATCTTAGGCCCCAACCCCACATGTTTCCAGGCGCTGTCCTTTCTGCCATCCAGCCTTCTCACAGCTGACCTACCTACAGCAGGACCAGAGCTGCCTCTGTTAGCCAGCACAATGTCAGCATCCACAGGGCAAGGCCTTCATTCCTCTGGGGGCACCGAGGAGGCAGGAGAGGGCACTCTTGCCTACCAGCTTTTCTTACCCAAACAGGGAGGTGAGGGCTCTCTCATCTGCTGCTCGTGAAGTCTCTCCCTGGCCTCCAGAAAGGATCAGTGTCCTGCTTGTCCTGCCTGTCCTGCCCCAGCCTGGGATGCTGGCCCACGAGATGACCGACTATAATAGCCACAGGATTAACATAGCAGGCATTGTCTTTCTCTGACTATAGGGTGAGTATTATGTGTTCATCAACAGCCCTAAAAATACCCAGGAAACAGGTGCAGCCCTGCGGCCCCCCAGCCTCCTAGTGTGGGCCAACTTCTGGCCAGGGAAGATGATGAGGTGAGGAGAGGTGAGTAGGCTGAACTGAGTGCCAGGCACGGACACAGACCTGGGAGGTCCAGGTCCCAGGAGCCCTCTGGAGGGGGTGCACGGTGTCTATAGACCCTCAGACTCCCATGAGCACTGGAGGGGTCCTGTTGTCACTGCCACTCATCCTTCGTGCTCCTATCCCTTGCGCATCAAACAACTCTCCAAACATCCAAACTCTGGACTTCTGAAGCTTGTAAGAGCATGGGCTGGCCACTTGATTCCTGCATTTCTTGAAGCAGTGTCAGCCTGCTGACTCCTTGCTGGCTGCTCTGGGCCCCCTAATGTCCCTTGTTCTCCCTTCTTTCCTTTCCCAGTCCCATTCCTATTCTGTTTTCATACTTAGTCTGGCTCTTCAATCGCTGTCTTTCCCCTCCCATGGGGGCTGATTTTCCTCAGTGAATGTCCTCTGCACCCAGAGACTCAGCGTTAAGTCCATGGGCCTGGTGTATGCATTGCAGTGTGTGTGCCCTGTGAAGTGTATGTGGTGGGAGGCTGGGGGAGGGGCAGCAGGAGGGGCAGCGGGGCTGTTCTATTTTTACTGGCCAGTTGCCGCTGGCCACAGTTTTCATAGCCTGCCCTGGGCTCTTCCCCCCACAGTCTGCAGTCTGCTGTGAGGTTCAGGCCAGCCCAGCTCCCTTAGGACTGAACAAGGTAAGTGTCTACAACTTGGGACTATGGGCCTTGGTCAAAGCCAGTCCTAGAAGCTGGGGCTTTTGTCTAGGTTGGAAGTGAGGTCTTGGAGGTAGAAGTTGTTCCCCAAATACCCTCTTCCTCTTGTCCCATGGAGTGGCATCTCTCTTGAAGGACAACAGAGCGAGACTAAACTTTCCCAGGGACAGGATGTCCAGCAGGTTCCTAGGAGCCCCGAGGCACAGTCCAGTGGGTTATGTTCTCACGAGGCACTGCCCAGCAGGTTGTAGCAGGGAGAAGGTGCCTAGGGGCAGGGAGTGGCACCTGGGGCCCAGAGAACTAAGCCTGAGAGACATATTTGGAAGTTCCCAAAGAGCCTGGTAAGCAGTAACCATGAGGATGCCTATAGCAAAAGGGAAAGAAGCAGCTCTGACGTGCAGAGCTCAGGAGCTTCAAACACTGGGCCAGAGCCGACGCTGACCGCGGGCACCATCTCGCTCCTTTGTTCTTTGTCTCTGAGGGACATTCTTAGCTTTCTTTGGCCATCCTACCTGTTGAGGTAGACATGAGCAGGGGAGGAAGCACCATGAACTCTGGGTCTCATCACTCCCAGCACTAGGGAGCAGGAGGAATTGTTGGAGGTCCTCTTGGGGGAGGCAGAAGCTGGCAGCACTGGGGGTGGGAGCACAGAGCCGGTGACCACATAAGGTAGGGCAGTATCTACAGTGTGACTGCTGGCTGGATATGGGAGTGGGGGTGTTAGTAGTCGCTGGTGGGGGGCTAAAGGCAGCACCTGCCCCAGGTTTGGGAGCCACAGCCTCAAAGCAGCTCCAACATTAGGCTTTCTCGTGTGGAGGTGGGGTGTGGCCGAAGGATCCTGCTCACAGGTTGGGGGCGGGGGGTGGGGTGTCTAGTCTTGTTAACAGCTAGTCAAAAAGCATGAGGCTGTCCTTGAGCTGGGGTACAAGGACGGGGACCGGGGAACAAGGGTATAGCACAATCCCGACTAGATATTTATGTGCCGGTTTGGTTGCAAAGAGGTCAGTTCTTTTCCCTACTCTGTCTGTTATGTTGTGTGCATGTACACCCACAGATGCACATGCAATCATTTACACGCTTACACCTGCAGCCTTTATCTCCCATCTAGTTGACAGGCCTTTCCACCCATAAGGCCCTGGGGCACAGAAAACTGATCCCTGAGTCGAGCACCAGAGACTTTCCTCCCTCTCTCCAGTGATGGACTTTCTGATTATCTTTCTTTTCCCTTGTGGTGGAGATGGAATCCGGCTCTCCCAGCCTCGCATTTGCTGCTATCTACATCCTGAGTTCTTATCAGGTCCCTGCTAGTCTTGCTCAGGACCTGTCAAGGGATCTCATCTGGTGGGTGTCAGAGCACAGGCCTGGCCTTGTGCCTGATGTGAGACCCCTTGGCCTGGCATTCATCAGCAGGGAGCTTGGCAGGAGGCCCAGGCTGGCCTTGGCAGGTAGACCTCATCCTGGAGACTCTGAGCCTTCTGAGGGACAGAGGAAAGGCGATGGAGGCCAAACATCCACCAAAGGCGAGGTGCATCCCAGGGAGATAGACACAAGACTTCCTCAGCTGAGACCCAAGGCTCTCTGGAGACTGGCATTCATTCCCAGGGGACAGACAGACACTGGGGAGGGTCTTTGCCATCTAGTGTTTCTTTTTGGACTTCCTCAGTGTTTTCCGAGAAGTGCAGCCCTCAGATTAAGCAGCTGCCTATAAAATCTAATTTCAGCCAAGCATCTCAGGAATTTACGGGTTGTCTCCACACCTCTCCCCCTGTGCCTCAGGGAGACAGCTGGGACTCCGGGGTCACACTTCCCCCTCCTGTTCCACCCCAGCCCCATTCTCCCCTGGGGCAGAGTCAGAGTCAGGCTGTGTCTGACAGGCTGGGATTCGGGAGAGGTGCTCAAAGCCCCCTCATTGGACCAGGAGGATGCTTCATGGTACCAAGGGAAAGACGAGAAACAGAGCCAAGGAAAGGAGGCTCTTTGCGAGCAAGCGTCCTTTGGATTTTGCCTTCCCCTGCTCCATCCTGCATACCCCATATGCACTCACCCATTCCACTCCTCACTTCATGACCTAGCTCCGGCTTCCTATCCCCCTTCACACACCTGTTCCCCACTCTAGTTGTCCTCTTCCCCTGGGCTTTGGCATAAACCATCCCTCCACCTTCCCTAGAATGCTTTACGTCTGGGCCTAGGCAAGATAAGGAGTCAGGTCTGGCTCTGGAACAGCCTCCTCAGCAGCCTGAAGGATTCCTCCTTGGCCTGGACCCCAACACTCCCTCGCCAGGGGCCGTAGAGTGTGCTCCAGGCTGAGTATTTCACAGAGGACATAGAGATCCTGTGGCAACCTCTTTCGACCAGTGCCATTCTGCCCTATAGAATGAACTTGCTTAGCTTCTAAGTAAGATCTCATTTGAATGAAGGGGTCAAGAGCCAGGTATTAAGTGGAAACCACTTACCCAGCCCTTAATTTTGCAGAAGAATTGAATATAGAGAGACTAGAGTCAAACACAGAGTCCACCCTTCCTCCAGCTTCTGCTCCTCTGGTCTGGGCCTCTCATTGCCCTGCCCAGGTGCCGGGCACCTCGCATCTACTGGATGGTGCCCCCGGCATTGCATCATGTGGTGGCAGCCTGCACGTCAGCCTCTACTTGGCTATGGTCACTTTCCTTTGTCCACTTCTTGGAGTCTTCATCCACAGGGTAAAGTCGAAATTCGGCTTGTTTCTTGAGGCCCCACCTTTGCTTTCTAGCCATATTTTCTATGGGTTCTCTTCTCCACAGAGGTCAGCCGACTTCTCCTGGAAGGGCAATATACAAATATTTTAGACTTTGCAGACCACAGAAGGTTTTTTTACCGTACCTTTTTCCTTATTTGTTTTACCATCTGTTGAGTAAAAATAGATTTGGGGTCAGTTTGGCCTGGAGACTGTACTTTGTTGATTCTTGTCTTGATGGAATTCATCATGTCTGACTTCAAAAAAATTAAATAATAAATGACTTTTGTTTTGCATTGGAGATTGTACTAAATGCATTCACACTGAGCTTATCCTCAGCCCTTTAAAATCTTTATTTCTATCCATTTATTTATTTTTGAGGTAGGGTCTTGTAAAGTTGCCCAGGCTGGCCTCAAATTTGCAGTCATCCTGCCTCAGCCTCCTAAGCTAGTGGAATTACAGTCATGTACCATTGAGCCCTGTTTTTAAAAAATTCCTTTAGGTCATGTGCCTATTTAAACATTATTAGAAAATAGTTTTTGTATACATGTAACCAATCTTTTTAATAGATTCCTATTATAAAATATTGATTAATGTTACATATGACCTAAGTAAACGTTGAAACAAAGTTTTTTAAGAATCAGAGAAAAGTCTTATGAATTAAATTTCTAATAGCACAAACACAAGATAAGAATAAAGGATATTGCTGATGTCAACCTTTAAAATAGATTTTTTTCCAATTCATTTCTCTGTTCCCCTCCTTTCTAAAAACTAAGTATCTAATAAATCCCAAAGTATTAGTGCTTATTAGACATTAGAAGTATAGAATTCTTAAAAGCCAATCAGGTGATAAGGTATATGAGTCTCTTTACAGGTATTCGCTACTCTTCAACCTGTAAGCTGTTGGAAAAGTAACTCCATACCCAACAAAAAAGCCAGAGCTCTATTAGGTGTTTTCCTCCTCCTGCTTCCAGACTCCCCAACAGGCCCAGATGAGTGGGTGAGTGCAGGCAGGAGTCACAAGTTTCCTTCATTAATGATTCCTCTTTGCCCTGTCCTGTAGGTGCTGTCATACTGCCACCATGCCGGAAGTGTAAGTTATTTAACCTACAACTGGGGCTCCTGGGAGGCAAGCCCCTTTGCTTCAGACTTTGGTCCTATAGTTGAGGACCAACAGCTTGACCTCTCTGATCTACTCCAGGAGATCAGATCTTAAAACAGGCACGATCTAAGTGTCTGCATCAGCACCGGGCAATTCTACTAGCCAGGCGTCCTCGTGGCTTTTCAACAGGTTTGGCCCCAGGAAGACTTTGTGGCCTAGGCTTTGGAGTTCACCTGTCTGTATTGATCTAATGAATTGCATGTGCCAGGCCGTGACTTCACATAGGCCCAACGGACGGACAGAGATTTGGGGGTTTACCCCCAAGCACGCGAGGAAGCATCCCTGTTGCTTCAGCCTTCTTTCAAGCCTTCCCTGGCCTCCCCCCTATACTCCCCAACTTCTGATTACAAGGACTTCCCAATAACAATGTCCAATCTAATATTGTACAGGTTGGGGAATTAGAGTTTTCGGGCCTATATATCCAGACAGTGTTTGCATATATAGCATGTCAGCATGTCTTGGTAATATCTCTTGAATTCATTTTTAAAAATTTAATATTGTACAGGTTGGGGAGTTATACTCTTCAGGCCAATACTGTCCAGACAGACATTTGTGAAATAAGTTATAAAGTTAAAAATAATGTTCAGCAGCCCAAGAGGCTATTGGGTTTTTAATCTATTCAGCTGGCATCTTCAGCCTGGTAGCCCTGCCTGATGCCTGACTTCTTTTGTCACCTGTCCCCTTGTCCCCCAAGGTGGTCTGTACAGTTCTGTTGCTGCGTGTATAATGTACTCTGTTTATAATCTCTGTGCTCTGCTCTCTCCTCATTCTTCCTGTGCTGGATGCTTAAAGTGAGGTGAGTGAGGTGGGGCATCTCTGTGCTTGTTGGCATTGAGACCAGCAAAGGTGGGGTGGGCATCTGAGGGGCGGAGAAGAGAGCTTGGGTCAAGGCTGAGGTGGTAGTCGGAGTTACCCAGTGGCTGAGAGAATTTCCAGCAGAACAGAAACCTCAGGTGAAGATTTTGGATGTGGAGTTTCCCAGGATCCAAGAAGTCGCTGCCCTAGTGCCTCATATAATTGGCCTGTGTTTCTGGGACTGGGACTACGTATAGCAGATCAGAGACTGTGGCTGTGTTCCATCCTCATCCCTTATGAAACCTTGTCCTTCTCCATAGGGGAGGGATCCATCCTCTCCCTTGCAGAGCTGATTCTGTGCAAAGCCTTTTTTTTTTTTTTTTCTGTACAGGGGATTGACACACATTTGAGGACAAAGGTTATCCTTGCAAGGTTACCCTGGTTCAGAGATAGAACATTGATGTAGGAGCAAAGATGTGCTCTTAGATCTCCTCAGCTTTTCAGTGCCCTGGCTCTGAACATTCTCTGCTGTGTAGCTTTATTTAGGCTGCTGAGGACATAGCCTTTGACATAGGGCTTGCAGGAAAAGGCTGTGGACTCAGTGACAGAATGGTGGGACTTTGCAGCACTGATGAGAACACTTGGAAAGTCATTCTCTGTGAGAATCAAATATGCTATTTTTCAATGGTCGCAAGAATACCTCAGTTTCGCCGAGGTTCCCCATTGACTTGATGGTCAAGTGATGTGGACATGTCTTAGTTACTTTTTGGTTGCTGGGACAGAATACCCAACAACCACAACTTAAGGGAGGAAAGATTTATGTTAGCTCATGATGTCAGAAAGTCTCAGTCCGTTCATTGGCAGCTGGAAATTGTGGAAGCCCATGGCAGAGGTGTAGCAGGAGGAGAGCTGTTCACAGCATGGTGGACAGAAAGCCAAGTGAGGGAGGAAGGGCAGAGCTAGTGTATACCATTCCAAGTCCTGTTTGAGCAATCTGCTTCTTCTGCTTCAAGCCCCAGTGGTCTGCCCCTTCTGGGCCAAGCCTCAGTGATCTGCCCTTCTCACCAGGCCTCACCTCTTGATAGCACATGGCTCCATAGGTACTCCACAGCATCTAAATGCATGAGGCTTTTGGGGGACATTCCAGATAAAAACCATCACAGGCCATAAGCTTACCAAGTGGTGGGGATGCAGGATTGCAATAGAATCTTTGCTATGGTTACGTGACAGTATATAAACCATGGGTGACAATGGCTCCATTAACAGGCCATTGCTCTCAAAGTCATGCTGAGCTCAAGTATAGCAAACATACAGGCTTTTAGAGAAGAAATGATAAATCATTCTCTGCCATCAGATCCCAAGTCGTATATTTCACGAGGTAATGATTCATTGTCCCCCAGAACTGCTCTCCTGAAATCTGACCATTCCTGCTCTGTGTAGATTAACGAGTTAGAGCTCCATTCTCCCCAGGGCATGGCATGGCACCACAGAAGTAGGTACAATGCCCACTGGTAGCATCAGAAAGAGAAAGCCAATGGCCCGAGAAAGACATTAGTGCTCCAAGACACCACGGTCCTATCAGTTGTGGGGAGAAAACAGCTCTCTCCTCACTCTCACCACTGCTTATAGGGTTGAACTCAGGGGCGCTCTATCTGCCACCATGCTGTATCTCCAGTCCTTCTTATTTTTTAACTTCAAGACAGTGTATTGCCAGTTGCTCAAGCTAGTCTCAATCTTGTGATCCTTCTGCCTCAGCCTCCTAAGTAACTGGGATTACATACCCCGCATGGGGCTATAACTTACTAAGACCTATTATAACATATATCTCATTGTTATGAATATGTCTTGTCTTTTATGTAATAAGAGAAATCATTACTTTTCTAATTTAAATTTATAGGGATGGCATTAACATTTTAAAACATTTTGGTGTTTATACACATAAGCTTCATGTATTTAAGTAACTCCCAGTTTGGGCAAGATGTTGCATTGCTATCCAGAATGCTAACTCATGCATTCTATTTTAAACTTTTTAAAAGATTTGCATATCTGTGTTCTCTTTTTTTTTCTGTGATAACTTTGTGAACTAAGTAAGGCAGATGTCGGCATCCTCATTTACAGATGAGGAAGTGTCTGAAGAGGTCATGTGGTCTGCACAGTCTCGTACATCAGAGGTCCCCAACTTTTAGCTTCAGGGAGTGGTTTAGTTGAAGACGATTCTCTCAAGGCCTGGGGATGGTGTGAGAGTGTACTGCATAAGCAGTAGGTTGTCGGATAATAGATCTGAAATGGCAAGCAGCAGCAGGAGGGGAGCGGGGAGCAGAGCTCTGCCTTCTGTCAGATAGGCAGCCCTATTAGAACCTGATAGGAGCGCGCTGACAGGAGGCAGAGCTTAGCTCACTGCCCAGTCCTTTCAAAGCCACAGACCAGTATCAGTCTTCAGCCTGGGAGTTGGGAACTCACAGGATTCCATCAGCATCAGAACCAGGATTGCAGTTGAGGGCCTTAGCCCCTAGGTTAAGGTTGCTGACTGCAGTAGTCTGAGAATTCGAGTGGTCAAATCACATAGATGAGTTTTTAAGAAACCCTAAGGTGAGCAGAGGATTCTGGATAGTGATGGTGAACCTCAGTTAGTACTACTCATCCTGGCTTGAACAAGAATAGCCGTCACCTCACCACCTGTCTCTCCCCTCTTTCCCTCAGAGAAAATCCAAGATTACTGCTTCCCGTAAACTCATGCTAAAGGTGAGGTGGGGGCTGGCCACGGGGCAGTGCTGTGGGCTCTGGGGATGGGGTGGCACTCCATAGCCTGAGACTATGTTTGGAGGCAGAAGAATCTGGCGTTGCTGGAGCCAGGCGTGGGTAGGTGGGTGCCTACAGCTATGCTCTGGGCATTCCCCTGGGGTTCTGCAAGGATGCAGTGAGAAGGGACTTGCTTTGCTTTATGATGTGTTTCTCTTCAGAGATCCGTGAGCCAAAATAAACAAAAAACAAGTAAGAGGAAGACTGTATGTGTGTGTATGGCAAAACCAAGTCAAGGCTAAGGAATATCGTAGGTGGTCCCACAGCGCTTAGATGTGCTTCCCTACTGATCCAAGCTCCCAGATATGGCCTCGCCCGGGACCACCTTCCCCTCCTTCCCTGATGCCAGGTGGGGACATAGGGCCCAGTGGCCAGGGCTCAGCAGGTTTGTTCCATCCAGAGCCTGATGCTGGCCAAGGCCAAGGAATGCTGGGAGCAAGAGCACGAGGAGCGCGAGGCTGAGAAGAAGCGTTACCTGGCCGAGCGCATCCCCACGCTGCAGACCCGCGGCCTGTCCCTCAGCGCCCTGCAGGTGGGCACGCCAAGCAGGGCCAGCTGGGGACCCCATGGTGGGAGGGGGGATGCTGAGGACAGGAGCCACAGCTGACATGGACTTAAGACTTTCTAACTCACGAGGCACCCTTCCCTTGCATGACCTCCCTTCATTTTCCCAACTACCTGTGAGGTGGGCACCTCGAACCCCATTTTAGACACGAGGAATAGGAGCCCCAGAGGGGACAACAAATTTCCCCGGGGGTTAGTGCTCAGGCAGCACCCCCAGTGGGGTGATACTGACTGGGGAGGTGGCCTCACTCTGAAAGGCCCTCCTTCCCCTAGAGGCAAGTCTTTAATGTGCTTAAAACATTAACTGTGGAAATGCCAGTGATTGCAGAGGAAAGGAACTGGAAGGAAATAAATCAGACTGTCATCAGTGGTTAGTTATTTCCAGGTAGTGGCAATCATAAGTTCTTATTTTATTACTTTTGTTTGATACATGGTATTCAAAATTTTTATAATAAACTGAAATTATTTTTATCATAAGAACACTAATTTTTGAGAAAATCAGTCCGTACAGAAAGAAGTGCAAGGAGGGCTGTCCCCATGAGTGAAGGAGTTTGTCCGTCCAGATCCCAGGTCTTGCAGAGGGGCCCAGGAGCGGGCCAGGGGGGCTGGGTGAGGCGGCAGAAGTGGAAGGCTGGAGACGGGCGGCTGTCTTCCACTGCTCATCCTGCCTACCCAGCCCTCTGCTTCCCCCAGGACCTGTGCCGGGAGCTGCACGCCAAGGTGGAGGTGGTGGACGAGGAGCGGTATGACATCGAGGCCAAGTGCCTCCACAACACCAGGGAGGCGAGTCTGGGGGAGCGGAGGGCTGCGGTGGGGTGCCGGGGCAGGGAGGGCGGGTGGTGGCTGGTGAGGGCGCTGGTGCTGTGGGAGGAGGCCGTTCAGCAGGAAGCTTGGGTTCTCCCGTCAACCCTCCTGGGGCCGGGTGGATAATCACACAGAAGCAGCACAAACTTCCTCTCCACCTGCCGCATGGTCTCCTCAGAAGCCGCCCTCTTTATTCACCCACACAAGTAATCAGATGCCTCTTAATGACATCTTACCTTTGTGAAGAGCTTTCATGTGTCTGATGTCCTTTGATCCTCCCTGCACGCCTGTGGGTAAAGTGGGAGCTATTATCTGCACCTTACAGGTGAGGACGCGGAGGTTCAGAGAGGCTGAGTGCTCAGCCTAGGACACACAGTGGGGGTCCTGTTCCAGTGCTCAGCCCTCCTTCAGCGTGGGGTGTGGACCCACCCAGATCCTGCGCCGGTGGGCAGGGAGGATAGGCGAGGGCTGCTGTAGTGAGCTGCCTCAGAGCATTTACCAGAGATGGATGTGTGCAGGAGAGCGTGGGCCACTACCTCCTTCCCCTTCCTGCCCACCTTGGTGATCTGTGCAGTCACTGTGCTCCTGAGAACTCCCCCAGAGATCACACCATGGGTTCCTCCAGGGGTCTAGGGCCTGGGGGCTTTCCTCCTGCTAGGCTAGGGCTGAGGGGGGCTGGGAAGACTCCTTGGGCAGGGACCAGTGGGCAGGGTAGATGCTGTAGAAGGCAGCCACCCCCAACAGGGCTGTAAGGCAGGATGCCAGCGGGTGGGCCACAGGTATAGGGATGGCTCACAGGCTTTGTCTGTACAACTATTCCCTCACCTGTCAACACATGTGGGGCAGTTACTTGCAAAGGAGCAAGTGGTTCTGAGAGTGGCAGGGGGTCTGGCTTCCAAGTGTAGCCCTGCCTGGAAGTCCCACAGGCTGAGGTTCTGTGAAAGGGAGCCCTGTGGCTAGCTGCCCCTCCAGTGAGCCTGGCTCCTCTTGCTCGCAGATTAAGGACCTGAAGCTGAAGGTGCTGGACCTTCGTGGGAAGTTTAAGCGCCCGCCACTGCGGCGGGTCCGTGTCTCTGCTGACGCCATGCTCCGGGCCCTGCTGGGCTCCAAGCACAAGGTGTCTATGGACTTGCGGGCCAACCTCAAGTCTGTGAAGAAGGAGGACACAGAGAAGGTGAGGACTCCTGCTCACCAACTTTCACCTGTCACTCCTCACCTGCTCTCGAGTGGGCTTAGGAGCTCCTGCTAGAGGCCATCAGCCTATCTGAACCTTCTAAAACTCCCTGAAAGACCAGGGCAGGAGAAAGACTTGCCTCATTCTCTTAGGCTGCTTCCACTGAGGTGGAGCCTGGGGCACAGAGAAAGATGGGTGGGGAATAGAGTTAAAATCCTGTTCCTGATGTGAAGAGGACATGAGGACCCAGGGTGTTGGTGGAGAACAGTGGCCTAGTCACCACAGGGAAAGGACACATCTCCTCTTGGTGACCATGGGGACAGATGTGCATGGAAATGAGAGAACTGAGCTAATCACCTGCTCAGCAACAGATCTTTCCAAGTTGGCCAATCTCACAATGTACATGCCCAGAGTTCACAGATCTTGTAAAGAACAGAGATGTTAGGAGCATATTCTCTGTCTTAGGAAGCTTCAAAAGACAAGAAATGAGCTGGTAGCATGCAGGTGAAATGAAAAAAATGCACTCATTAGGCAGAGAAGGCTTCTTGTAGGAGGCAGCCTTGAGCTGTTGGGCATCAAAGAGGAGGGTGGTGTGGGGCTTGGAGGGAGGCTGGCCCAGGGTTCATGAGGGTGGAAACTAGTCAGTCAACCCACCAAAATCTCCCAGAACACTCCACCCACAGCCTTCGTCATCCCAGGGGGCCTCAGGTGCACCCATGTTCCCTGTCTGGCTGAGTGCTCACACCTCACAGCTAGGCAGGAGTGCGGGAATTTCCCATTGTTTTGAGGAGGTGGATTCTCTATCATCCAGTTTCTATTGAGCTTAGAGGGCCCTGGCTGCCCCTGCAGCCCAGCGCATCTCTGACATGTGTGTGGCCTGCCTGTAGGAGCGACCTGTGGAGGTGGGAGACTGGAGGAAGAACGTGGAGGCCATGTCTGGTATGGAAGGCCGGAAGAAGATGTTTGATGCTGCCAAGTCCCCAACCTCACAGTAGAGGTACCTAGAGGTGGTCTCCATTCTTCTCTGGGGTCCTCAGGGTCTGAAGGGTAACTTCCAGGATGAAGGCACAGGGGGTTATGTTTAGTATGTGCATGAGAAGGGACACTAGTGAGGCTCACTCTCATGGGCTTAGGGCTAGACGCTGCAAGATCTTGCAAATGTCATTTCTACTTGGGGCTCTTTCTTTTCCCCTCATCTGTAAAGCTGGGAGTTGTATCAGATCAGTGGTTCTCAAGTGTCATCCTAGGACCAGCAGCATCTGCGTCACCTGGTGTGTACGTAATGGAGACACAGCCCGGAGCCACTGAATTGGAAATGGTGGGGTTTCCAGCCCCCTGGCCACTAGTACTGATCTTTGGTTTTGGATGGGCCAGGTCACCAGGACAAATGAGAAGTCCGTAGGAGACGAGCAGTGAGAGAAGCTCTGTTTCCTGTCAGCGTGCTCCTATGAGGTTCCAATGCCCTGCTGACCTGACAGGAGGTGGGGCTTCCCTCCCTGCTCTCCTCTTATGGCTGCTCACCATTTCAAAGCTGTTCTCCCAACAGTGTACTGCATAACAAGTTACCCTCTCCCCACGTTCTTGGGAGGCTAGTCTTCAACTAAACAGTCCCCAGTGTCAACAATGTTGGTGACAACTGCTCTAAAGTGTCCTGAGGCCCACAAGAGTGTCAGAACACCAGATTAGATGATTCCTGAGGTCCTTCCAGTTCTGACTCTCTGAGAATCTGAGCTGTTCTAAATGCTTCCTAGGGATGCCCTTTACTTGTATACCTGCAAAATACCCATCACTCACAGTCTCTGCTCCCAGGGAACTGGCAGTCAGAGAAGACAGCAGCTACCACTCAGTGAAGAAATAGCTAGATACTGGATAGAGCAGTAGAATTAGGCCACGCAAAACCCTCTGCGGGTCAGTTGGGAGGATATACAGTGGGACAGGGTCTGCAGACAGCACAGGCCAGAGCAGGCTTTTGCAACACAGGAGATTTCTAGGGAAGTGATACGCACATGTTGGGAAGGACATGTTGGAAAGGTCATGACAGCACAGAGATGGAAATGAACCAGTCATGGAGGAGGGTGGCAAGACCATGCAAGAGCCACAGAGCATGAAAGAGCCTAGGAAAGGTTGGGAACTGGGGTCCCTGGCTGGAAAGCTGAGACTGTGCAGGAGCCCCTATGATGGTGAGTGTGCTGGGGAGGAGAAGCCCCAGGGACTGTGTGTGCTACGGGTGAGTCATGGCCTCCTAACTGATGGCTTCTTCATCTTCGTCCCTACAGGCTGGCTTGTGATGGGTCCCTGCCTCAGGCTCCTTCCTTCAACCCTTCTCATCTCTCTAAGTATCTCCCTCCCCATATCCAGAGCAGTGCCCTGTGCCCTCTTCCCTCCAGCCTGCATGTTCTCCTCTGGAGCCTGGATGAAACAGACATTCAAGGGACAGGAGAAATGTGGTCTGAAGACCTCACCCTTGCAGACTGGGCATCCAGTCGCACCTGCGACTTCCCAGTCACCATGAGGTGTGGCAAGCAGAGGAGGAGGCAGAGAAAGCACCTTCCTTGCAGCCTCTGCTGCCCCTCCCCCAACTGGTACAGCGATGTGTAGTGTCCACGTGCGTCAGGGCCTCTCCAATAAAAACCCAGTTTCCTGGTGGCTTTTGTGGCTCTGATGGCAAGAACTCAGGCAGGAAGACGGGGAGCTTGAAAGGGGAGAGATGGGTTGGACTTCAGGCACCATCTGCACTTGGGAGCTTGGCATCAGAACAGAGGACTAAGGATTGGTGGATGCATGCTAAGGTACCCATGGGGCCTGTTCCACCAGATCCTGGTGACTACCCAGGATGCTCATCAAAGGCCTGACCTCTGAGAATGGACCTGGTCCCATCCAGACTCCAGCCGTCCCTGGTTTCACACTCCCCTGCTTACACACAGAGGATCGATCACCTGGCCTCTTGACCAGGAGGGACACTTGCAGTTTCAATCCTAGCCACCAGGTGGCTCCTTCCCTCTCTCCGGAGCTGTGGTCCTTTGGGCCCTTTGGCTCTCTCACCCGCTCTCTGGGTCTTTATTTCCCTTACTCCTGTGTTGGTAACGTTTCCCATGACTGACTTTCTCTGAGCTGGGGCAGCCCCTGCTCTGTCCACTACATTAGGTCCCTTATCCACCTCATGAGCATCTGGATCCAGAGGCTTGGTGCACGCAGGCTAGGGTGGCCTGAGGGAAATGGGGTGGCCCTCCTTTCCCATGTACTGAGGAAAGTGGGTCCTAAGGAGCAAGAACCAAAGTTCTGGCCCAAACAGCGCTTGACTTTTCAGGGTTGTGTCATGATGATTCCTGAGCTAAGCTTACAGACACATGGCTGTTTCCAGACTGGAGGCTGTTTCACGCCCCTGTCCCTCCACCTGCCCTTGCTGGTGCCCTGATCTACCCTCTGATCCCAGCATATTGTATTGCCTGCCATAAATGCCAGAGGCTGGTGCAAAGTGCAGTGTCAGCTAGCCCCTGGGGTGCGGTCTGTCTTCCAGGCCTGCTCTGCCTGCCAGCCCCCTCCAGGGATCACAGAAGTGGGGACCAGTAACATGGGGTACATTAGGGAAGGCAGCACTTCGCACAGGGCTCTTCTTACAAAAAGATCAGGGGCCAACGTGTGTAGAGAGAACACCTTCCACCATACTCACACGTCCACAAACACAGACACGTCCAGTCCCACATGAGCCAGAGAACCTGACAGGGCTGGTCTGCACCACAGAGCATGGGTCGAGATGTGTCTGGGAAGCCACAGAAACCCACCCTTCCCTGCCTCTCAAGACTGTTCCTGTGTGGCCTGGCTCCAAAGTATATCTCTTGTGTTTTGCCTTTTCCAGCCCTTTGATAGGGCCCAGCCCCATATCCGTGAGCCAAATCTCAGTTCACCAGTCGGCTATTAACTGCCTTACAGAGGTGAGAGACCAGGCGTGAGCCTGACTCAAAGCAAACATGGGTGCAGAGGGCCCCTGGGAGGAGGAGGCGAGGCCTCCAACACACTGGAGCCTATAGCCCTCTGGGAAAGGGCAGAGGCCTCTCCAGAGGGCTGCTGGAGGTCATGAGGCTCCTCCTGCTTCCAGATGGGCTCATACCTAATCCACCTCCTTGCAAGTGGGTGGAGATCACAGGCAGGGCCAATGCTCCCTGTGAAGTAAGACAACAGAGGGCAACTTGGACTGGGGAGGGGCTCTGCGGGGGCTCTACAGTTGCAACCACAAACAGGACCTAGGGTGGAGAGCCCCGATTCGGCATCAGGCCCTCACAACCCTCCTGGCAAGCAGTGCTGGGGAGCAGCGCCCTCCCACTGACTGGCAACTCACATGCACAGCACATTGCAATGAAGTCTGTGCCAGGCACTGCAGCCTTAGAACCTTTACAGCAGTCCCATGAGAAAGCATTACGACCATGCTACACAGGATATTGAGGCACGGAGATGCTAATGACTCACACAGCGCATGATGAGGCTGGGATTAGACCCAGAAGGGCTGCCAGAGTCCATTCTCCTATTCAGTACAAGCATTTCAATAGTAATAATACCAATGAATATACTATGCAAATATACTGTCAGAATTATGTCTCTTACAAAGAATTGTAAGAATTATGTTCTTACAAAACCCGGGAAGTCAATACCATTATCTCACATTTTCAGGGGAGAAAATGGAGCCTTGGAAGGTTTACTGTAAAGCTCTTGTAAGTTACAGGATTTGACAGCTGCAGGTTGCGTCAGTGGGCCGAGGTCTGCCTGCCTTGGGGTTGCCCTTACTCTGGGATTAGACTTGCTTGGCAGTCAGGGTCTCGCTCTGCAGTCCAGGCTGGTCCTGAACTCACTACATAGCCCAGGCAGCCTCAAACTCACAGCAATCCTCTTGCCTCAGCCTCCCAAGAGCTAGGATTATAGATGTATGCAACCATTCCCAGTTTATATGGTACTGGGGAATTGAACTCAGGGCCTTGAGTTCAGCTAGGCAAGTACTTTAACAGCTGGGCTATTCCTCCAGCCCTCAACTTACTTTAACAGTACTCAATATGCCACAGGCTGGAGTCAGTGAACCTGCATGTGCACCACAGGAGTTCCTGCATTCCCCTCAAAGAGGAAAGATTTGAGTGAGTTGTGATTCTCAGATGGGCAAGGTGAAGTTGGGCTCCAGCTGTGGGTAGAGGCGTGGGGCGTGGGGGGCTATTGGAGGTATGTCTGTCATGTACCAACACACAACATCTGAGTGGTTATGGGTCTGTGCACCTCCTCTGTCACTGGGAATGACAAGAGCAATGCCCCCCTCCCGCACACTGCGTGTCCTGGAGCCCTCGGGAGGCCAGCTGCTAACCTCCTTTCCCCTCTAGTGGCCTGCCCACTGGAGCCGGCTGTGTGTCTGGAGGCTCTGGGGCAGGGATCAGGGCTGCTGGGCTAAAGTGCCCTGCAGAAGGAGGGGCCAAGTTAAACATTATCCACAATGGCCCCCCACGAAGTGAGTCACACTCCCCACAGGGCTCTGGGCTGGGCAGCCAGGGGGGCAGTTTTGTTCCAGGTGGGTGGTCAAGCCTGCAAAGGAACCAATGCAGACTGCAGCTTCCTCTCCTGATCCGTCAGGGTTCTCTCTTCAGAACTGCCCGATGCTTGCCATCCTGCGAGTCCTTCCTACAGGGGAGGGGCTGGAGGATTCCCTGCTCCAACGCATACTTCCAAGCTGACCTGTGGGTCCCTGAGGTCAAGGCTGAGCAGAGTGGGCCTTGCTAACCTGATGTCACTGTCACAGACAACTGGGTGCTCCTCTGGAGGCCTGCAGGGGGAAAGTGACTTGCTCAAGGTCATAGACCTAACAGGGGCTGGGACAAAGGTTCCTGGAAGCAAACTGGATATGGGCAAGTTGTGGTCTACCATCCAAAGTCCAAGGCCAGGGGACCTGAGCATCCTGTCCTCTGGTCTGGACTCAGCATCCAGCCTTGCTCCAGCACCAGCAACCGTCCTTGCTCACTGACGGCCAACGGCTGGGGGATCTGGGCCCTCTGTTTTCCCGAGTGCCTGGGAAGGTGCTTCAGCCTGGAGCTCCTGGAAAAGGAGGGCGTGAAGGTCCGTGGTTGCTCAGTGAAGGGGGACTGGTGTGTGGGGGCAGGAGCTAGTCTGCCAATTCCACAGTAGAATGGACACCGTGTGAGGCCTTCCTCCCAAATGGCTCTTTGTGAGATCCAGGTTTCAACCGCTCTGCCCCACGGTGAGAAACCAGGTCCATAAATACTGTGGTTCTCATACAGTTAAATATCTTCAGTAGAAAAGGCTCTCCATTATTAGGAAAGCACACTACCTCTATTTTATTATTGTAATAATAAACCAGCCAGTTCCTTATGGTGTAGGAGGATAGTGGGTAGTAGTTATCACTAGATTTCTAATGTTCTCATTTCACAAAACAAATACTGGTCAAACCATTTTAATATTAATAGTTTATTTTTGAGGCAGGGTGTCACTCTATAGCCTAGCCTGGTCTGGAACATGCTATGTAACTCAGCCTAGTTTTGGACTCACTGCAATCCTCCTGTCTCAGCCTCCCAAGTACTGAGATTACAGGTGTGTGTCATCACACCTGGCTCATCTGGTGCTGGGAAATCAAACTCAGGGCCTTTCACTTGCTAGGCAAATGCTTTTAACCACTGTACCATTCTTCCAGCCCCAATATTCATATTTTTTTTAAAAAAAATTATCAGCTTGTAAAAACCCAAAGTCAGGGGGCTGCTGCCTTGGGAACCCGGCTTATCACACATCCATCTTTTCTCCTCTTCCTCCAACAGTGCCCCGGGCACGAACTGCTGGTGGATGAAGAACAGAACTGAAACGTCAAGGTGTGACGTCGGCACCAGCTGCTCAGGGCTGGGGATCCCCCAGATTTCCACTCTGGCCTTCCTGGAAAAGAAGCTGCCCCATGGGTCTTGCCATTAGGGGATTCCAGGGCCTGAAAGTCCAGCTGTGGCCCCAGAACCTCCAAGGAGGGGAGGGAGGGAAGAGGCAACTCTTCCACAACTTCTGGCTGGGAAATGGTAAAAACCCCCTGCCCAGCACCAGGGAATTCCCAGCTATGGTGAGCCCTGCCTTGGTGGACTCTTCTTGGAGGAAGTGACCAGCAATGCTGATATTTCATTAATTAATTAATTAATTTGCAGTGCTGAGGATGGAACCCGGAGCCTTCACACCTTTTTTCTTTTCTTTCTTTCTTTCTTTCTTTCTTTCTTTCTTTCTTTCTTTCTTTCTCTCTCTCTCTCTTTCTTTCTTTCTTTCTTTCTTTCTTTCTTTCTTTCTTTCTTTCTTCTTTCTTTCTTTTTGAGACAAGGTTTCACTCTGCAGTCCAGGATGGTTGTAAACTCACTAGCTCAAGCTGGCTTCCACACATAGCAATCTTCCTGCTTTAGCCTCTTGAGTGCTGGGTTTACAGGCATGTGCTACCACACCCAGCTTATGTGCTGCTGGCCAATTGAACCCAGGGCCTTGAGCTTGCTAGGCAAGTGCTTTACCCTCTGAGCTATTCCTCCAGCTTTTTTCTTTTCTTTTTAAAGACAGGGTCTTGCTGAGTCACTAAGATTGCCAGGAATGAACTTGAATTTATAATCTTTCTGCCTCAGCCTCTCAAAGTGCTGGGATTATAGGCTTGTACTATTAGGCTCTTTTTTTTTTTTAAAAAGATTATTCAAAATATTTACTTATTTCTGTGGAATTGGAAATTGAACTGAGGGCCTTAGCACTGAACTACATGCCCAGCCCATTTTTATTTGTGATAGAATCTCACTAAGCAGTTAAATTACCTAGGCTGGGCTCAACCTCCTTCAGCAATGGGATTATACATTTGTACCACCTCTCCTGGCTCCTTCCTCTTTCTTTCTTCCTTTCTTTCATTCTTTCCTTTACTTTTTTCTATATGGGAGAGAACTCAGGAACTTGTGTATATGTTAAACACTTCCCCTACCACTGATCTATACCTCCAACGTCCATATTATTGTTGTTAACCTCTTATTGTGCCTTTATTTATAAACTTCACCAGAGGTATACATGTACAAAAAATAGCATACTATTTGGATACTATCTATGGCTTCAGGCAAGAGGTAGCAGGCATCTTCTGGGTATTATAGAAAGTATGCTTCAAGGAGGAGGGGGGAGGGGTTACTGTGTAATTCTCTCCCTATCTTTGTAACATTCTCACATGTTGGTGAATCTATCACATTGCTTAGTTTTTCATATTTTTGTAAGGCGTATATAAAAGCATACACTGTGCTCTTCCCTCTTTGGCATTTAGGTTGTGAATCTGCCATGAAATGATGAAAGGATGTAAAAACTATGATTTATTCTTTCACTTTCCAGCTGATGGACTTTAAAATTTTGTTTTATCTTTTTGTGATACTGGGGATTGGACCCAGGGCTCTGTGCAGACTTGGTAAATATTCTACCATGGAGCTACACCCTGAGTCCTTTTATCTTTATTTTAATTCATCTACTTATTTTTTGCTGCACTAGAGATTGAACCCAGCATCTTCACACTGAACTCTATCTGTAACCCTTTGTAAAGGTTTTTGTGTAATATTTTATTTTACTTTTGAGACAGAGCCTTGCTGCATAGCTGGAATTCTAGGTATGCACCATCACACCTGCAGGAATTTGGGCTTTTAGGTACCCGACTGTCCCCTGGGTTCATGAAGTGTCCCTGGCAGGGCCACACTTCACATGACTAGGAGCATTTTTCCTGTGTGGATATGCCACCACTGATCAACCCGAGAAAAGACACTAACTAGGTCCCCAGGGAGACAGATGTCTGCACAGCGTGTCATGCCTGGATTAGTGTCCAGGGATACAGTCTATTGCTAATTCCTCTTTCTCTCCCTGCAAAGAGCAAACACCTCCGAGTCCTGCCTTGGCCTCTGCTTGGAACTCTCTGGGGCCTTGTCAGCCTTCACACTGCTCACTCCACTGTCACCAGCAGGGAACTTGTTTGATGCTCACAGCATGGAAGGAATAAGGTGTCATTATTCCCGCTTCACAGATGAGAAAATCGAGACAATATTCCCCAGTCACCTAATTCACCAATGGCAGAGTAGAGTTTTAAAAAGCCCCCTTTCCAGGCTCCCAGCCCAGCCCTCAGTCCCAGCGGCCGGCTCCTTGGCGCCCCAGGAGAGGGAGCGTTGGGAAGATGTCATCTGCTAGCACGCTGGCTGTGCGTCTGGTCTGTCCAGGCTGGGGTTGGCAGCTTCACGGTGGGAGCTGAAGGGCACTCTGTGTTGAGGACCAGCCCTAGGTTGGCACCAGCAAGGCCAAGGCTGGGGAGCAAGGCTGCTGCTGTCCCTGGACTTCTGACCCGCTGGGGAGGTTTAGATTCTGCATCTCAGACCTAACTTCGGGACTGAAAGCACCTGGCACTACACCTGCGCAGATGGGCTCTCACAGAAAGCCAAGGGAGGGATACCTGAGCCGATTTCGGGGGGCCCCAGAGCTCCGGTCATCTGTGCTCACAGTTCTCAGGGAGCCAAGCTAAGTCCCCGCAGCCCCCAGTCCGGTAGTACAGCGCACGGAAGGTGCGTTGGAATATTTGAAATTCAGCGCCGTGAACACTGATATTTCAGGGTTTGAGCAGAGTCCCCCACGAGAGGTGCTGGCTTCGAACAGGGCGGATTTGGTACGCACCCGGAGCAGGCGATTCAGGCATAGCGCTCCGGGGTCTTTTAGGGACCAGGGAGCCGTGAGGGCGAGGAGCTGGCGGGCGCTAGACCCGAGATTCCGGTACCGCTCTAACTTCGCGGCTCCAGCTCCGGGTTTCTCGCGGCTGGGTCGATCCAGGCGGGGAGCTCCGCCTGACCCCGATCGTCGGTCCCCGCCCCCGCCGCCCGCTCCCTGGCACGCCGGGCGCCCGGCGCTGCGACTCCGCGAGGAGAGGCGCCCGGCGCCCGGCTGGTCCGACTGGTTCTGAGCAGGAAGTCGCCCGCCCTCGCCCGGGGCAGCGGCCCGCTCCGCGCAGCCCGGACGCCCGTCGGTGCGGCCGCGCGAGCGTCCACGCCGCGATCGCGCCCGCGCGGCGAGACCGGCCGGGGCGGAGATCCGCGCGGCGCTGTCCGGGACGCCCACGCCCCGAGGCCGCTCCGGGCCGGCGAATCCGAGCGCGGCGGCACGAGGCGCGAGCCGGTGAGATAAGCGGCCATGTGACCCACCTGGGCGCGGGGGAGGGGCCGCAGGTGAGGCGGCGGCGGCGCGCGGCTGGCTCGGAGCACGACGCACGCGGCGGCGCGGGGTCCCGGCAGCATGTCTGTCAGCAGGAAGAACTGGTCGGCGCTGTCCAGGTGAGCGCGGCCGCGGGCCGGCCGGGGGCGCCTTCCGATCCCCTCTCCCGGGCACCCGCTCCCACCCCCCCAGGACCTGGCTCTGAGGCAGGACTCTGGCACTGCGGCGTTTCACGCGGACTGAATTGGGGCCGAACTCGGGACCCCTCAAGTGATTCTCACCTCAGTCCTGGGGGCCCGAGGTCCCACACCGGGTGCTTGGGAGAGGCTGGTCCCCAGCCTGCATGGGACCCGGGTGTGGTCCCCCCGCCCCCCTGGGGTTCTGGAGCCACTCATTCTTGAGAAGCCTTCCTCATTGCCTGGTGTCTCTGGCTGAGTCCTTAGTCTGGGCCCTTGGGTGGTGTCCCTTGTTCCCTCCTGGGACAGGGAATGGGACAGTGACAGGTTATGGGGTCGGCAGAATAGGGATCTGTGAATAGGACCAGAAGAAACCAGTCCCCTCCCAAACCCTCCACCCCTCTCTCCCCCACACTCCAAGGGAAGCTTAAGTTAGGAGTATGTCGTTTTGGGGCAGCGTCGGGGCTGGGAGCCTCAGAATAGTTGCTGATCTCTCTGTGCTGCAATCTTTGTTTGTGACCTGGTCCCCCGGAGGGTTACAGGACTGGGCATGTCACCCCTGCCTGCTGAATGCCCTGTCAGAGTCAGGGAAGCTGGGAAGGGTTGGTGTTCTGGACACGGCTGCCCTCCTCCACCTTTCTTGAAGTGGTGGCATGACCATCTTCACCTCCTCTTTCCCCTACTGGGAAACAGCCTCTCCACACACATATGCATCTTGTCCGTAAGGAAACCGAGTCCGGTGCCGTAGCCCAGAACTGAGCCCTGCTTCTCTGAGCCTGTAGGCTCTAGCTAGCCCTGTAGAAACTGGCCTATGGGTTCCTCCCAAGTAGGCATTTAGATCTTCAGGCTTTCACGGGGTCAGAGCTATCTCTGCAGGTGCAACCCCTCACCCTTCGGCAGTTTAGGGACCACAGGCCTTCCTCATCAAGGTATTTTTCATGCGTTTTCTAGCACTTAGGATTTTCTTCCCCTCCTCCTCCCCCTGATGGGCTCTAGAGCCCCTTTTGCGGTCTCATACTCAGGCTCCCCACAGCAGCTCCTCCTTTTGGGCCAGGGGGTCACCTCCCAGACTGTCAGGACCTCACACTGCTCTGAAGCAGTTGCCTGGCAATCCCAGGGCAGAGAGTACCCATGGGGTTTAGAGAGAGGAGAAGGTAAAGGCCGAGGACAGAAAGCACCAGTGCTTTGGAAAAAGGATCTAGCCTGCTGTCCAGGTCGGACACACCCCAGGGAAGGTCTGTGCTGAGGGTGGGGCTGGGGGTCAAGGCCTTGGACTCTGCATGTGGGTCACTGTGTGTGGGGCTTGATGTGGGAGTGTCTGTGCCTACGTGTGGGTGTGTCTGTGCTTATGGAAGTGTGCTCAGGTATGTGTGTGTGGCCGTCTGTGTGGGCAAACGTGTTTGTGGCCTGTGTAGTGACGAGATGTCTGTGTGGGCAGTAGGTCCTCGTGTTGCTGAGTTTGGAGCTTGCAAGCCCAAGTTCGTTAAGTGTATATGCTCATTGAATGTTTAGTGCTGTGAATAGGGGAAAAATTCCAAACCAGACACCACTTCCTCAGGAGTTCACAGTCTGGTGGGGTGGGTATATGTGATTTTGTGTCTGAGAGCATGCCTGGATATGTATAAGGTGTGTACGGGGGAGGAGGCCATCGCTTGTCCACTGCTGAGAGGGACTGGACTCATGTGCTGCATGGGAGGGGCCCAGGTCCCATGGGGTGTCTGGGCTAAGCAGCAGGGAAGCCCTGGGGAACTGGAGCCCCAGGCCTGCCCTCCCTGTTTGTCCAGCCGCAGCCCTTCCAGACCCCCGTGGGCAGGCGCAGCTGCTGCCAGCAGTCACCCCAAGGAGGCACCGGGAACAGAGGACCGCTCCCTGAGCGAACAACAAGCCTCAGCGAGCCAGCAGGAAAGGGCTATGAGTCACTGTCAACCGCACCTCTGGAGCTGGGGAGGACTGTGCTTAGGGTGTGACAAGTGTGATCCCAGCCCGGGTGCTGGTGGGGAAGCAGAGGGAAGCTGAGGATCAGCCTGCAGTGAGTAGAACTTCAGAGGCTGTGCCCTGGAATGGCGGCAGTGGGGAGCTGGCTAGCTGCCCTGATCAGCAGCCTTGTCCTTTCCTCCCCAGGTGACCTGGTGACTGGTGAGGCTATGCGGGGCCTGTCTGCAGGGGGTGAGGGCGGGTCTGAGGGTGCCTGGGACGGAGCAGCCACTGGTTAATCATTTTCCCACCGGCTCTTGAGCAGTCTTCCCATCTCTAAGTGCTTCCCTGGGCTTTCCTGATACCTCCCTGTAGACCTGGGCTAGAGAGGACCTCAAGTCATGGTTACCCTCTCAGTATGAGATGGGGGAGCCTGAGGCCTGCTTGCCTAGAGCCTAAAGATTGGCCCAAGATCAGAGCCAGGCCTGTCTCCCTCCTCCGTTCTCCCCTGCTACCCCTGCCCTTTGAGCAGCAGGACCCTCCATGCTTTTGGGACAGCCCTCCCAGAGCCTCTGAGCCTTGATCTGTGATCCTGTATGTGATTTGATTTGGGAAAAACAAGTTCTACTGCTAAACATAACATTTAATAACCATTGCACTTAAAACTCCTGCTATCATTTGTTGCAGAATAGATGGAAGTTGACTCAGGAAGAATTCTCCCCCAGCCCAGAGAGAGGTTACTGTATGTTGTCCAATGAGTGACAGGGCAGAACGGCTTTGGAACTATTTAAGAGAGAAAAGACCAGCATCCTCAAAGGATGGAGCTCATGAAGTCAGGGGTGAGGAAGGAGAACAGCTCTATCTGGAGGTAAAGAGAGGGAAGTGTTTCCCTAGATGAAAGCCAGGAGGTGGAGGAAAGGGTTGTGGAGCAGGAAGGAATGGTGGAACATCTGCCCAGGGTGGGTGGTGCCGTCAGATGGTGAGAGTGACTGGGATCCCCAGTTGTTGGACTTTGCAGGTTCCACCCAGGGTCTGGCTGTGGGGCTCTCCCGTCACTGGGTTTATCCAAACCTTTGCACCCAGCTTAACCTGGGGTAGAGGATTTTGTCCTTCAGAAGCCCTCCCAGGGCTCTCTTATTCCTTTTCCTGCATGTTTAGCTGTTGGCCTCTTGAGAAGGTGGGTCCTCTGATTAGGACCAGCTCCTTGGGACATTCTTTTGTGGCATTTACTATCATTGTTAAGGGCATGAAGTTTTGAGATGCTGTCTTAGATTGAATCTTGGTTCCTACTATTTTTTTTTTTCAATAAGCTGTGCTTTCTTTGGAAAGTTATAGTATTAACCCCTGTGAGACTTAGTTTTCTCCCTGCAAATTGAAGCTAGCACCCCCTTTCTTCACAGTGTTCTAAGGATTAATATCAAGTGTTTACAAAATACCTAGAACAGTGCCTGACATAATAGTGAACACTTACATATCAGTGTTCTCACTTCCTCCTTTACTCTTTTACTTATTGATTTTCTACTGCATTCAATAGGTATGAAATACTGCTATAATCCCTCAGTTATATATTATTGGGGTTACAATAAGTGCACCTGCTGAAGTACTTCCTGGGGACTGACCTTTGCCCTCCTTTTTCTTCTAATTCTGTCCTGTTCCTCATCTTTAGAGGCCAATAATCTTTGCTTATTGGAGATAAAAATCCATCCCCAGGGTGGTAATAATGTCAGGGGTTGAGACAGTCCTATGATTCCTGAGCAGCATGGGTGGTGACCACGTCACCTTGAAAGAGTGGTGGGAAGTAGGTGTAGAGCTTGGGAACATTCAAGAACACATGGGCCCCATCTCCTCCAGCCAGCCCCTGAGGCCCCCTAGACTAGCCGTATACCAGCTTAGGGACTGAGTCATTTTTAAGGAAACCAGACTCAGATGGATCACACGTCATATAAGGCCCCTGCAGTGGATAAACAAATACACCACTTCCCCGAGGGCTGAGAGCAGCGTGTGGGAACCGGGTTGCTCAGGACCAAAGAATCCTGGAGGCAGCAGCCCAGCCTTGCTATGGGTGTGGTCACAGGAGAGGAACTTCTGACTTTGCGGGTCACTCTTCTTAGCCTGTGGATCGATTTTTGGAGAGCAAGACTGGTTTCTAAACTAGGAATTGGGGCTGGGCTGCCCTGAGAGGAGAGTGCTGAAGACATGGCCTCAGATAAAACCCAAGCTAGCATTTCTGTGTCTGAATAAGAGAAGCCCAGGAGAGGTAGTGGATGTCAGCCTGGCTCATAGAACACCTGCAGTTTCTTGTGAATGAATGGATGAAGGACTGATTTACGAATGCGCAGAGCTCACAGGGCCCAGGGGAATCTTGTGTTCTGTGATCAAAGCCATGGTAGCAGGGGCAAAGGGGACCTTTGACTGGGCTCCTTCTTCATTGCCACTGAGGTAGAGTGGAGATGTGACTGATGGGGAATTGAGGTTATCACCTAGAAGCTGCCCTGATGGGAGAATCTGGAATATTCTCTTCCAGGGCAGCTCCTTTCCTGTGGGGTGATGTGCAGACACTCCCCTCCCTAAGCAGGTTGCTTTCTGGGGGCTCAGGGTGTGCTTTGTATTCTTCTGGATCAAGGCAAAGGCTCGGTGATTCCTGGGGAGGAGGCGAGTCCTGCAGTGCCAAAAATTGACATTTATCCTTGTCATCTGCTGTGTACAGATCGCCAGGCTGGATACTGCAGGGTCTCTGACGTCCTCTGCTCTTGCTCACAGGGTAGCTCACCTTGGACCCGTCACTGGACCTGGCTTGCTCTTGGTCCCTGAACACTCGACTCCTCATACTCCTCATACCAGAGCTCTGCACCTGTGTGGTGCCCTCCTTGAGGGACATTCTACCATCAGATACAGTCCGCTGGCTCCTTGTAAACCAGGCCTCAGAGAGGCCTCCCACCTAGCTCCTTTTCTTGCATCACATATCTTGAGCTGCTGTCCTTGTGCTGCCCAGCCAATGTCACTTTGTTTGTGGGCTTGTTTCCTCTCTTGCTACCTCCCATCTTTCTTGCTGCCCTACCCCTCACCATTGCTCCATTAGGAAGGACCCTGATGGTCTCATTCTCCGCTGTACCCCAACTCTTGAAACCAAGCCTGGTATGCAGGTGAAAAAGGATGTTCATTGAATGTTGGTTCTACAATGTGATGCTGGATCTGAGAAACTGGAGCCAATATACAGTCCACTCTCCTTACTTCAAGAGCAAAAACTAGGGAAGAGAAAAGGAAGTGACGTGCCCAGAGTGGGAGAACTAGAAATGACCCTACCTTGCCAAAGACTCCTGAGGGAGCTTCAGAGGCCAGTAGGTGCATTTAAGATGCATTTCAGTATGGAGAGGTTGAGTTTGCAGGATTTTTTTTTTTTTTTTTTTTTTGGAAATGAGTCTCTTTCTTAACCCAAGGCTTGGCTGTGTAACAATTCTCTCCAGGAGGAGAGAAGCTAAGAGTGCTAAAGACAGACAAGAGCTTGGCACTGGACATCAGCCAGGGAGCTTACAGTTATTGCTGGAGATTTGGGTGGGAAAGCAGAGCCTTGATCTGGCCCCCAGAGGACACTGGGGGAGTCATAGGTAAGTGTAGGGAAGGCTCCGTCTAACTGACCTTCACAGCCTGCTGCTCCCGTTTGAATGCGCTGCCTTTCTCCTGAGTTGACTGGGTTTCCCCCAGTTCCTGTTGGAATTCTGTTCATCCATTGAGATCCAGCTCAGCCCTGGTTTGCTGTCTTCTGTGAGCCTTTCCTGATGACATTGGTTGGTGGTAACCGTCCCCTCAGGGTGCAGAGCAGCTTCTGCACTTTGATTGGGACAGTTATTGGGGAACATGCTGCATACCATTAGATTGCAGGTGTCTTCAGGGCAGTGATGGGCTGCCCCATGAACTCCCAAGTTCCTGACATGGTGCTGGCCCCTTGCAAGGATCTTATCTTTGGTTGTAATGAAAGGGTGAGTGGATGAAGAGAAAGTGGGCTGGGAGAGAAGTGAATGAGACTAATAGAAATGGGAAGGTGACTGGGCCAATGGGTTAACCCTGGCTGGCTGGCTGGATGTATGAAGGGTGAGTGGATGGGTAGATGAGTGGAGGTCGGCTGGCTGGCTGTGTGAATCCTTGGTTGGTCCAGTGATTGAAAGGTGCCTGGGGGCAGAAGCTAAATCTGTTGTGTGTGTGTGTGTGTGGGGGGGGGGGGTCCCCTTGCTTCTCTGCACAGGTGCAAGCTAATTCTAAGATGTGAGTCTGAAAGAGCTCCCAGGCAGCACAAGTACATTGGAGTCTTTTCCAGGTATAACTGGTCTTATTTATGAGTCTGTCTCTGCCGCCACCACTAGAGGCTAAGAAGTTTTGTCTGGGGGAGTTGAGTAACTCTGAGGGAATTCCTGCATGATTCCCACTGAGGAATACTATCTAAGAATTCCAGGGGGTGGGGGGGGAGAGAGAGAGAGAGAGAGAGAGAGAGAGAGAGAGAGAGAGAGAGAGAGAGAGACTGACTTCAAGTTTATCTGGTTCTTCCATGGCTACCTTTCTATGTCCCTTGTCACCTAGAAAGGGAATCCCCACATTGCACCCTAGGTCTTGAATAAATACAGTGGTTCTCATCTGGAGTGATTTTGGCTCTTAGGAGACATTTGATAATACTGGGAAACTTTTTAAATTGACATGCCTGGGGGATATTGCTACTGGCATCAGGAATGCCCCAAACATTTGGCCATGTCAGTGATACTGAGGAGGAGAAACCAGGTCTAACCCAAATCTCTGCAGCTTTTGAAGAAATTTAATAGTCATACAATATGAATTACATTGAAATTTTAAAAATTGGGGACTGGAGGAATGGCACAGCTGTTAAAATCACTTGCCTTGCAAATTCAAGGCTCTGAGTTCATTTCCTACACACTGCACAAAGCCAGGCATGGTGGCACATGCCTGTAAACCCAGCACTCGGGAAGTGGAGGCAGGAGGATTGCTGTGAGTCCAAGGACAGTCTGAGCTATCTAGTGAGTTCAAGACCAGCCTGGCCTACAAAGACCCTACCTCTCTCTCCCCAACACACAAAGAAAAGTTAAAAATTTCTAGTAGTCTCTTTTAAAAAGTTGAGGAAAAGAGGTGAAAATAACTTTAATAGTGTAGTTTGATCATCCCAATATATCCAGTTATTATTTCAACATATAATCAGCATACATAATTCTAGCCAGGCAAACATGCCTGTACAATCCCAGCATTCTGATAGGCCAAGGCAGGAAAATTGTAAATTTGAGCTTAGTGTGGGAAATTTAGCAACTCAGTGAGAGACCCTGTTTCAGAAGAAAGAGAGAGAGAGAAATTCTATTTCCATGCAAAGACCTCAGGTTCAATCCCCAGAATTTGGGGGGGAAAAGACAACTGAAAATACATAATTCTTTTGTGTGTATGTGAGGTGGGGTCTTGCTCTGTTATCCAGGCTGGCTTTGAACTCCTGGACTCAGGTGATCCTCCTGCCTTTGCCTGTTGAGTAGCTGGAGCTACAGGTAATTGCCACCATGCCCTACTGTACAAGGGATCTTATATTTTGTTTTTTT
>PVKB01006520.1:0-59648 GCA_004027205.1 Ctenodactylus gundi
CTCTTCCCTCATTCGCTGGCCCACAAATCACTCACACCTTAATCCAGGCTGGTTCCCAATTGCCTAATATAAGTGTTGTTTCCAAACTCTAATCCAGGTAGGGTTCCTGATTGCCTCCATTTGACATAATCTCTCCAACGGTCACAACCCACCCTTTGTCAACTTGAAAACCAGACACATCTCCTTGAACCATACTTAATTCCCAAGTAAATTAGCCAAGTTAGTAATTATGTCTTACATAGCACAATTGCATTGCATGCAAATGGAAATGAAATAAATTCTTCCCCACAACAGAGAGCAGATTTCCTCTTTGGAGAATACCTATTCTCCTGACGTTATTCAATTGCTTAGCACTAGAGTGTAACTTCACAAATTTCAATACTAAGACGTATATATATATATACGTCTTAGTATTGAAATTTGTGGAGAGAGAGAGAGAGAGAGAGAGAGAGAGAGAGAGAGAGAGAAATGATCATAGCTGTTATTTACAACTACCTTCTTCTACTACCCATTCTGTATTTTCTTGGCCCTCACCAAGTACCACAGAAGGTCTTGGTTCTTTCCCTGTAATTTTGGCCTTCTTGTCTCACTGGACCAGCAAGCAAAAAAAGGAAGTTACAGTGTTAGCAGAGGTGTTTGATCCAGACTACCAAGGGGAAGTTAGACTAATGCTCCACAATGGAGGCAAGGAGGACTACTATGTTTGGACTGCAGGAGATCCTTTAGGGTGCCTCCTGGTCTTACCATGTCCTATTATTAAAGTCAATGGGAAACTGACACAACCCAGTCCAGACAAAATGATATATGGCCCAGAACCTTCAGGAATGAAGGTATGGGTCACCCCGGAGCTGGGAAATTGAACACACAAGAGCTTTAATCACTGAACTATTCCCTAAGCCCCTTAACTTCTTGATACATAATGATACAACAGAATTTGTTAATTTGGATATTCTCCAAAAGGAATGAATGTTAGTCTATGGTAGTTTTCTATGACAACTGTAACAAATTACCATAGAGTTAATGGTTTAAAGCAACATGAAATTATTTGTATATCTAGGGAAGTCCAAGATGAATCTAACAAGGCTGAAATATTTCTTGGATCGTTGTGGAACCTCTGGGAGAGAATGTGTTTCCTTCCTTTCTGTTGAGTGAAGAAGGCATCTGGATGCACCTGTGGTGCCTGTCTTGTGACTCCTTCCCTATGTGCCATGGACCATTTTTCCCCAGCTCCTGATAAGAGTCAGCTTATTACAGACCATTTCATAAGGCAAAATATTACCTATCTCTTCACTAATAATGAGCTCTTCTCTATCTCTGATTATTAAATGTTTCCTGTGACAATTCCACCCCTAAAATAGGACCCAAAATTGGCTAAGTATCATGAACACTATGTGCAACTCTTTTTTAAAAAATTAGAAATGAAAGGAAACATTGGAATAAATGGAACAAGAATGTTCTGAAACAAACAGAAAATAGCCTCCCCTCTTCCATTACTCTGTTCTGATGTGCCAACGTAGAACCCTACGTACTTATTACTCACAATTTCTAGTAAAAAGACAGAATGTTAGCAAATTATGACTTGAAAGGCAGTGGGGAAAGCAACTTTGTCATCAATGTCTTCCTTCCAGCTATAATTTTCTCTTCATTGTGGTTTAAAATTAAGCCTAAGTTTAGAAAAAATAACCTTTTCTGGCATTTTATGAGGGTAATGCACATTCCTCCTGCTATTTGTGCTGATCTTATTTTAGTATTTTGTTTGTGTAGTCATTGAACGCAATTCCCTTAGAAATATTCTTGAAAAATAAATAAATTTTCCGGAGTATCTTTTTTTATACTGTGGTGCTATAAGAACACATTTCTGTTTAAAGTAGCAATTGCAAATCCAACAAATATTATCCGACTGGGCTTCATTGAAAATTTTCTTCTGCCTTCTAAATCAAAACTTATTTTCACTAGAATAGGAAGACAAATTATAGGAGAAAATTTTGATATTTCTGTAAGCATTTCATCCAAGCGTTTTTGACCTAGTTACTGAATATTTGACAGATGATTTGAGCACATCTAAATTGTAGGGCTTGGCAGGTTTTCAAATAACTAGCAGCTGCATGAAGCCTTGATAAAAATTACTTTGCACAGAGAGTGTGTGTGGATTGATTGTTGATAAATCATTGCCTGCGTTATGACTTTTGGCTGCCAGGCTAACTGAGCTAGTACTTGAAAAAATAAAGCTTAATTATGCCTAAGGGGGAAATAAAAATGTAAAAATCCCTGTAAATTTTCTTCACTGTAGGCAATTATGTCTACATCACTTACAAAACTATTGAATTCTGTTCAGGTAAGCAGGGGTGCCTTCCCTGTGCCTGCTGGCTATGTCTGAGAATTCATTTTCCATTGGGAAGGACTCAACAGAGGCATACCAGAGCTTCAATGTGAGATATCTGATGTAATGTGGATGTTTGCTTTGAAATTTCTCTTTACAAAATACGAAGAGATGTTAACAGTGGGCAGAAAATAAAGGAAAGTGGTGAGAAGTAGACTCTTGTGACCACTTTTCCCCACCATATTGTGCAAGGTCATTGAAGAAATGCTTAGTTTTTAGAATGAGTTTCAAAAGATGTCCAACTGCATGGCCTTGCCTTCATCTCTTGTGGTAAAGTGACTGAAGGAAGTCTTTAAGGGCCGCAAGGCAGATGCATCTTGCTGTTCTCAAACGAGCAATGCATACATGATCCTATTTCACAACATGAATTCAAGTCTTACTTTTCTTCCTACTGATATTTTGTCTCCCAAGCAGATTATGACTGTTGTTTTGACTTCCTCAATACAGGTATAAATATGCAGCACCGTATTTTATTTCACATTGGCAGATGGTGAATTTGTGCTCTGTAATCAGTATCTGGGCATCAAATGTGCATCCAGAATGACCACGATTATTAGGATCAAAGCATAAATCCTGGAAGAATCTCTTCTCCAATTCCTTTCAAGCTGATTTTAGAGTTTTCACCTGGGGATACAGAGCCCATTTCTACATCATCAGGTAGTTTTCCAAGAATTTTCCTAGGGTGCCTGTTTCTCATCTTCACAAGCTGCTGGCCTTTGCAAGTAAGACCCTTATTCAGGCTTTCCCAGGACCACAGTACCCATATCCTTGTACTTACTGACAAATCGGAAGCTCTATCTGTCCATCAACTGACCTGTTGAAGTTTGACAAATTACCCAGATAATGGAATAAGTGATAATCCAATGTACCAAGGTCGGAAGTCTGATTGCGCCCTAGGACTTCTCCTAGTCAGACCTGAGCAGGTCATACAGCAAATGTCCTTTGGGGATTGAAGCCAGTCTTTTTCAAAAGTGGCACTAGCTTTTCTTTACATTCTTCATATCTCTCTTTCCTCCAGTTTACTGTTGGATCATCCGTCTTATTAATAAGCACAATTAAGAGCTTTACAACTGCTGTCTTTGCCAACATTACCTGTTCTCTTATTTGTTCTTCTCTTTCAAATACCATTTTAAATTCTGCTTTTCTGGGTGAGATGACCAGCACAGCCAAATCAGCTTTGAAAGATACCACCAATCATATTTGGGACAAAACTCTTGTGGTCTGGGATACCCAGGATTGTGAGATAGTTCTGTTCAGTTTCAAAATAGGAATGACCCAGCTCTACTGATCTTTGTCTCCTGCTTTCTGATTGGTGTCTAAAGCCCAAGTGCCAAATTTCTATTTTTTTTCTTTAGCTCCTCTATATTTCTTAAGTGTACCTTTGTTAACTATTCCAGTCAAATATATTACTTATCCTCGAGTAGTTGATTTGCCTGTTACCTGCACACTTAATGAGTATGACATTTGCATGCTCTTTTTTGGAAATACATGGCAGTGTGACCATGGATTTAGTTTTCTACATTTCCGCTTCCTCCTCCATCACTACTTGGGCACGTTTCCCTGGTGGCCCCATCTACCCAGAAACCACTCCATGACTCTGCTTCACTCATTTCTCCTTTGTGCTCCCGTGACTCTTTGGAGACATTTCTCCTTGTCCATTGGTCCATCTTAGGCCACCTTTTCAGTTTATCTATACTATCATGTTTTCATAGCTATTATTTTTAATTGATTCTTTTTTATAATTGTTTATTTCAGTTTCTCTTTAATCTCTCGCAGGAAATGTATTATGTTGATTTTGCATTTTTGTTTGAACCGGTTGAGTAATTTGACTTACCTAGCACGAATTGTTCTGCTGTTAATCTTTAGAAAGTGATGCACTCTTCACGATGCACCATCACTCTGATGGTTATCCCTGAGAACTCATTTGCCACTGGGGTTTCAGCCACTCAGGCTGGCAATGGGGTAAGGGTACAAAGGAAGGCTCTTGCCTATCTACTCCTGAGGTCAAAGTGGCTGGGAGGGGAGGTGCTTTTCCTTGGAGAATCTTCTTATTCTTTTATCCATTCATTGCTGTTTTCCAAAACTATAATGCTCTTACCATAGTGTCAAGTATAGAGGAAGGGGTGACATGTGGGGACTTGGGGGCTGTATACTTAACTGCGTTCCTACCAGGCCTACCCTCCACCCCTCATACCCCACTCCTGGTGGCTGCTATTGTTCTCCTTGCAATGTCGCAAGGAATGATGTTCCCGGGGCAAGGTGGAGGTGGGAGGCAAGGAGGTTTTAAAGAGAATTACTTCAGAGTTTCCCTTTGCAACTTGTGACCCCAGTGAGCTTCTCTATTCCAGGCTGCCTCATCACCATCACCTCTGAGATCACAACTATCTTCTGTTTCTCCATGTTACCTTTGGTTCCTCAGATATATGCAATTCTCTCTCACTTTGAAAATATTCCCCAGTACAGGGTAGGAAGATGGAGACTGCACGCTACAGTGGTTGGCCACTGTCATATTATGCTGACTCCTTGCAACACTCTTTTGCCGTATTCGACATCATCTCTCCCTACATGATATCCATAGAAAACACACACAGTGGCACACTTTAGGATGCTCCTCTTCATCCACATAAAACAAACAAGACTGGCGACTCAGAGGCAGAAAGCAGAATGAGAACGATAGACATGGAGGAAGGAAAGACGTGTGTTTCCTACTCTGCATCTCAGTGATTTCTGCCTGTGGATTCCTACTTGGAGTAGATCTATGCTACACATTATAATCCACATCACAATCATAGCTACATATTCTACCTACCTGTAATTTCAAAAGCATCCCAGACAGCTCTCATGTGCAGCCTGGACTGAAAAGTGTGTGCATTACAGCAACCAAGTATATCTAACCCTAATTTTTGATATATTAGACCAAGAAGCTCTAGAAATTCTAAGTTGGTGTCAACTGTCACATTCAGAATGCCCCTATTCACAGAACTATGGGCGAACCAAATATGGCTGAGTCACTTAAGGGACAAGTAAAGTGCAAATATCAAGAGATAAAGTGAAATGACTTTTGTAATAATACCTCAAGGTAACACTTCATGGTAGGGAAGTTTGTCAAAAGTTAAAAAAAGTCACCTGCTCTGATATAAGAGGGCATGTTCAATTGAACGCCACTTAAAAACCTGCCTAGGATATATATAACATCATTAGAAAAGCAAGTTAGCCAGCAATGTATTTAGTCTCTATGACTAGAAAACACGTGGTCATGGTAAGTACATTTTTAGTCAAAAATAAAAGTATTAATCATTTTAGCTTCTCAAATGAAATGGGTTACTTGTTCTATAAAGGATTTCAAGTATTATTATATGAGAGATGTCTAGGGTTTTATTTTTTAATCGGCAGGTAATTTATGTGTCAGTTTGTCTTATGAGAATGTGCTCTTTGCCTAATGTCAGAGAAGATTACTTAGCAGTGCCTTAGAGGATGCGGTACGTTAAAGGAACACTAAGGTTTCTCAAAATATTTGTGTAGCTGGGAAAGAATTAACCTATACAAAAATAATCACTCCCTACTAGGCTTAGAAATTCATTTTGAGCTCTATTATTAAAGTGTGGGCCAATATTTACTTTCGTCTTGTGGTGTATGAGGCTTTATGATTGGAAACAGGCATTAAGCAGGCATTAAGCAGCTTTGAGTCTGTATTACTTCTTCAATATCAATATAACAGTGCTGTTAGAACTTAGGATTTAATTGGCTTAACTTAGCCTTTAGGGTAAATGTTACATCAGTTCAAATTTCCTATCAAGAATGCTTCTTTCTTTTCAAAAAATTCCTCTCACTCCTAATCCTTTTCATTCTGGCAAGTGGATTCAAAGTGAGCCCAGTGTATTTCACACCGCAAGGCCCTTGTCCTTCTCGGCTGGACCCCATTGCCCATGGGTGAGCTTTTATTCCTGTTTCCTGAATTCTCTAAGCAGGCTTTCATGAATCTACAAATGAAGTTGGTAGAATTTCCAGCATGTTCTGGCCCTACAACCAAAATCTTTTCTGCATTGAGTTATTTGGACAAGTAGTCTCCCTCCTGGTCCTGTGATCTTGCTGTCCTCTGTCTGCCAAACATGGGGCAAGGGGAAAGCAGCGATTAAACTGTCTCCTCCTAGGAATCTCTTTGCTGTGTGTTCCTTGGTAAGACCAACCCTGCTCTTTCTGCTCTCTAGTTTGAGTGATATACTTCCTGCTTGAGGACCTTCACTCCCAGTGGTCAGACTGAGGCACCTCTCCAAGCACATAGGAGGTTGGATGGGGGCAGCCAAAAGCCCACTAGGTTCGGCCCCCTAGGGAAACCATTCCCCATTGATCTGGCTTCTCTCAATTGTGGGCTCCGGGGCAAGAGTGGGGAAACTCTGCTCTCCGTGGCCTGCTCTCCCAGACATACTAAACTTTCCCAGAAGTCTGTTGCCTGTTCCCTCTTTCTGCAACTGTCTCCTGTAGCAGCTCCCTCCCAGCCACCAATTTGAGATTTCCCAAAGCCCCGGGGGTGTGTCCTGTCGATGGCCTGTTTCCTAGAGCAGTTCAAACTACATCTTTTCCTTTAATGGCACCCCAGTGTGGTGCTGCCAAGAATTGTCTCTCGTGTACCTCCTTCAGGAAGGAATGCCATGCTGCCCTCACAGCCTGAAACAAGTGTAGGCTTCTGTTGGAGGCCAGCTGCCTTCTAGCTCTGAGGCTCCTGGCTCTCTGGCCCTACCTCATCTTGTCTCTGTTGGAGGCTGCTCCCGTGTTGCTGCACCCCAGAGCAGTTTCTTCTGTGCTGTGCTCACCTCTTCATGGTTTGCTTCAGCCTCCACAGCCTCTCTGAGCTTTCTAACTTTCTTGTTGGCTTCCTTTCAATTCTCTGAGCTCTTCTTCTTTCCTAAGCGAAGCCATTCAGTGTTTCCTCTGCTATACCTCAGCCTTCTTGCTGAGTCTGTGTGGAGGCATTAATGGGGAGATCCTCCTCTACCACCACCTTGACTCCATTGCCTGACATATAATATAAATTTCTACCTAGGAAGCAAAGTCCAGAATCCGACAGAGTTACCACAGGATTTTACTAGAACTACAGGGGGAAACTAATGCCAAAACTTCTCAAACTATTCCATGAAATTGAAGTAAAAGGAATACTGACAATCTCTTTCCTGAAAGCTAGTATTACCCTGATTCCAAAACCAGATAAGGACAACAGAAAAAGAAAAACATAGGCCAATATAATATTAATAAATGTAGATGATACGTAGGTGCACAAAATGCTAAACTTCATCGTAAACCTTAAATTTTGCACTTATACATATCAATAAAACGGGAAAAATGGCAAAAATTAAATATAGATGCAAAAATCCTTAAAAGATACTTGCAAACAGAAGATAACACATTTCTAAAAAATCATATATCTTGACCCCACAAGGCATACAAGAATGGTTCAACATAAGTAAATCAATTACTATAATACAACATGTAAACAAAAGCCAAGACAAAATCTAAACAGATGCAGTAAAAATGCTTGGCAAAATCCAACATTTATTCGTGACAAAAATTCTGATGAAAATAGCTATAAAAAGACCTCACCTCAAGCTGTTAAAAAGCAATTTACGGCACTCCTATAACAACATCATCCTAAGCAGGAAAAAACTGACAGCATGTGTCCTAAAATCAGGAGCAAGACAAGGATTTCCACTCTCCCCATTCCTATTCAAAATAGCACTTGCAATCCTAGCCAGAGAAATCAGACAAGAGAGTGAAATAAAGGGACATTAGAAAGCAGGGAGATGGATTTGGGCAAAGTGAGAGGAGAGGGGACACAGCAGGAGGTGGGAGGGCAGGAAAGGGCAGGGAAGGGGATGTGATGTTGGCTCAATATGTACATGCACAAATTCTTCTAGTTTAATGTAAATTGTATATTGCAAATATAGATTAGCCTTATTGATGGATCAATTTATTATTAATAGCCATAGGATTGCTGTGAGGGGGGACTAGCTGGAAAAGTAGCTCACTGGGATTGTGTTTGCAAGTTGTAATTTCTTTCAGGCTCTTTCCTTCTCTCTGTTTCCGGGCTACCAGGACATGAGCACTTTTTCTCTACCACACTCTTTCATCACTACATTTCTGCCTTCCCGCAGGCTAGTCGTGAACAGAAACCTTGGAAAGAGTGAGCCAAATAAATCTTACCTCCTGTAACTTGTGTGTCAGATATTTGGCCCCAGTGATGGAAAACAAACAAAGAAAATGAACGCTAACTAACACAGATAAGAATAGGCATTTCTTAAAATAATATACATACAAGTGTCCATTGGTATATGAAAACTTTCTCAGCACCATTAATCATCATAAAATACAAGTTAAAGATGATTATTTTCAAAAAGATAAAAAGTTACAAGTGTTGAAAAAAGAGAAGTACCATGTGTTTTAAGCCAGCCTGGGCTCTATAGTAGTTCAAAATCAGTCTGGACTACACAGTGAGACCCTGTCTCAAAGAAAAGATAAAAAAGAAAGAAAAGGAGAAATGGGAACTCAAGGATGTGGAGGAAAAGGAACCATCTCATGCAGTTGCTGTTAATGTAAATTGTCATAGCCATCTTGGACACTTCAATGGAAGTTTCTAAAAAACAAACAAACAAAAAATATCACCATAATGTGATCTACTACATTTTTTATTGGGCATGTATCCAAATAAATTGGAATCATTATGTTAAAGATATCTGCAATACCACATTCCTCGAATTCACAATAGCCAAAATATGGCCTCTGACTAAGAGTCCTTCTGTAGGTGAAAAAAAAAGAGAATGCAATATTTGTGTGGTGGAATACTACTCAGCCGTTAAGTAAAGGGGTTACATATTTTGCAACAGCAGAAATGAATCTGGAGGATATTACCCTAAGTGAAACAAACCAGGCACAGAATGTCAAATACCACGTGATTTCCTTCCTGCATAGAATTTAACAAGCAGAAGTCACAGAAGTATAATCTAGAAAGGTAGCTGCCAAAACCTGGGATCGGCAAGAGTGGGAAGAATGTGGGAAGATGTAGGTCAAAGGACATAAAGTGAAGCTTCCCTTAGGCAAGAGAAAGTGAGTTTTGGTGACTGTTGTAGTGACTGTAGCCAATGATGCGTTCTATATTTAAAAATTACTGAAAGAGTAAATTTTAAATGTTCAGACCACAAAAATTATTGCACATCAATTTTTTAAATGGTACAAAGTTAACTGCCACTTGGTAACTGATAAGCGAACAGCATTGCGCTGGCGCTGGTATGAAGCATTGGCAGGTGTACTCTCAGGTGCTACAGGGTTTGCGCTTTGAAGTTTTGGTCTTTGTTCCTTCCACTGCCTCTCCTTTCCTTCCATACCCTACCTGTCATTTTTAACCATTTGGGGACTTTCTAACTGATACAGTAGCCATAATTATCAGGCCAAAAATTGCAATTTATGTTTACAACATCTTTGAAAATTCCCAAACAATTTTACAAATTAAATATTTTTGATACACACACACACACACACACACACATCTTGCTTTTACCTTCACCTCTAAATATCTTATTTCTCTACAACATTTATTAATTTTAATAATATTTTCTTCTGGATTGAAAGGTTAATATTAATTTGGTTTTCACCTTATTATGAGTAGTATAGAAAAAATATTTTAAAGAGGTTTTTAAAACATTTAAAGTTTCCAAAAGAGGGAACTGAGATTCATCCTGATCAAAGCCCTTGTCCAAGGTCACACACATAAAAGCCAGGACTAAAGTATGGGACTCTTAACTCTTCCCCTGTGCCACATCCATCCCCAAGTGCTTCCATCTCACCTGGGGACAGGTGTGTTTGTATAGCATTTTTATGATAGTTTTGTATAGTAACAGAAGCAACTCTTTAAATGAAATTGCCACAACATTGGAGTGGCACCCTCGTTGAAATAACTTTTACATTTTTATTTGGAATTAAATTCTAATGGCGAGTTCTCTAAATTTGTCTATAGAATCAATTTACTTATATGTTACCTCAAACACTGAACTGTATTGAGAAGTTCTGAAAAGAGAGGGAGAGAAAGAGGAAGATAGACAGAGAGAGAGAGAGAGAGAGCGAGCGAGAGAGAGAGAGATGAAGAGAGATGAAGTCTGGAATGATCCTCTGGCAACACGAAAGCTTGAAGCTACATGTGTATAACACACTATATATAGACATTGAGAGACTGCTAAAAGAAGTAGCTCAAAATGAATACATTAATTATTCTATAGAGACTCTTAGTCTGAAAGAAAAATATTCCCATTTATTTTAGAGTCATACATTATGTAATCCTGTCTATGTTCTTCAGAAAGAAATCATGTCCCAGTTAAATCTCCTTTTCATTTTACAGGATCTCCCCACAAATTCTGTGTTTCATTATATTCTGTTTTGCTGCTCAGCTAGAAAGGAAAGTTGTTACAATCTTATTTAAGAATAATCAATAGAAATATTTTCCTTTTTATTATCTATGTCTGCTTACTCACAGCAAGCTATGGTTTAATAATACAATAAAAATAATCTTAGTACAGGCAGCAGAAATGTTATATACAGAAATAATTTGCTTTCTCTTTAAAAGGCAATTTTCTGACCTCAAACATGGTTTCATAAAATTCTTTGCTGGGATAATTCTCCTAAATTAACTACGGAGCTGAAAAACGACTGACTGCTTAGACGCTGCCAAGCGGAAGGAGGAGTAAGTTGGGTCGGCCTTGCGAATCTAGGACACGGACTCTGGTCACAGTTCTGTGCAGGAAGAGCATTGCGTAAGGTACCCAGAGTTCACGTGCCTCGGCGATCCAGGTCAGCAGAGCAGCTTACTGCACTCAGGATTTTGGCTTGTGTTCATCATCCGTGACAATTGGAAGAGTCACGTAATCTGCCCAGACCTACACGCCCTCCTTCGTAAAGGAAATACGTGTCTAGAAGCCTGGCCCCAGGGTCGGCCCTTGAGAAGGACCAGGTCCTGGCTGGCTGGCTAGGGCTAATCTTCATCCGAGGAAGATGATGGGAAGTCCCCTCTTTCTGCTCCCAAACTCCTTCTCAAGACCATGGCTTTGCATCTCCTCTTCCCCTTCATAGCACCTGCGAGCGATCTCGGATGGATGGAGGCACAAATAAGAAACACATGTAGATTGTTTTAAGCCTGGAATTTGCTGGTCACTTCAACATCACGTACCTTGTCGTGAATGATAGTACTCCAAATTACAGTGATGGGAACCTCTCCGACTGTTCCATACAGATGACCTAAATATAAAGTAGGAACTGAAAGAACGCACTCTCTTTTATTGTAAACATCTTCCTGTGTCTTGTGGGTCTTTCTACAAGTATGATGAAATTATTATAAACATCCCTACTTTACAAAGAAGTTATGGTCTGATTGAATATTACTTAAAACCAGAAACAGGAGTCTAACGAGATCTCACAGAAAGAAAAACCAATTACTATTTAGCTAATTCATTGGTCATGCCAACAACAGAACTAGAAAAAGCTCAAATCTTTTAGAAATCTAATAGTTTTTAAGACACGAACCACCTCAAGCTAAACTAAAGCTCAATTTCTGAAGAAACACATGTGCCACCGAAGCAAGTAGATGCAAAAGCCATTCAGAATCAGATAGCTAGTCAGCCCGCAGAAAGTAACGGAGTAAGTGAAATAATTCTGTGGCAAACTTTCAGAAAGGCTATTTCTAAGTTAACAGTAGACAATACGTATGTGCACAAAATGCTCAACTTCATTATAAACCTTGAATTTTGCACATATACATATCAATAAAATGTGGGAAAAAACAATAGACAATACAAAACACAGTCTTGGTCTTTTTTGTAAAAACCATTCCGAGTTGTTTCGCTGCCAAGGGGAGTGTTAACATCAGCAGCGCCCTGGAATATGAGGACCAGGACCAAGCAGCCCAAGGCAAGGACGTTCAGTCACATCGATGCTTTGTTGAAACCATAAAACAGCAAACCACTTAATTTACCTATAGAATAATCCTGAGAGATGAGCTGAAAAGGCACTCACTGAAACCTTGAAATAGGGACTAAAGACAACAGTGATGACACAGATTAAATATTTAAGATAGAAGAGAAAGTTTTCAGATAATTACATTAAAAATAGAGACTTTCCAGTGTTTGAGGCGTAACCACATGGAATACACAGTGACATCATCTAAGAAAGATTATCTTGCACTGATTATACCTTTATTGAAAAAAATACAAGCTTAAGGAAGCAAACTAAAATATTCACAGTACAAAGCTCAGGGGATTGTTAACAGCGAATACACACATGGTTAAATTTTAAGAAATCTCACTTGCAGTAGGAGAGAGGCATATGGACGATGTATGAGCCATTCTGGTAATGGCAAAACTCAAAGCATTAGGTTTCTTTTGTGAATGGATGCTATAATGGCGGGGGGTGGGGTGGGGTGGGGATTGCTACACTGGTATCATGATTTCTGTTTGCCAGAGTGAAGTGGCTTCTCTAAAATTTTAGTCTAGTGTTCGTAGGAAGACATGGATTTACTTATGGAAATTCAATTTCTACTCCTGTTATTTTGTACCTTGCATACATGTTGTCCATGTGGACTTTCCTATTTTACAAACAAAAAAATCTTGTTAAGACAGAGTCTTCAATTAAAATGACATTTCCAAAAAACATTTGCTGCTAAAACCAGTAAGAGACAGTGAGTGAAGGAGAAGAAGAAAAAGAAGAAGAAGAAGAAGAAGAAGAAGAAGAAGAAGAAGAAGAAGAAGAAGAAGAGGAGGAGGAGGAGGAGGAGGAGGAGGAGGAGGAGGAGGAGGAAAAAGAAAAGGAGTAAAAATGAATAGTAACAGATCTGCAAATATCTTTGCCGTTAACCCTGTGCTTTTGATTTACAAAACCTTCCCAGACAAAGAGTTTGATTCTGCAGAACTGCAAAAGCCAGACTTGGTGGTTCACACCTATAAACCGAAAACTCAGGAGGCTGAGGCAGGAGGATTGCCATGCGTCTGAGGCCAGACTAGACTACTACATAGTGAGTTCAGTACCAGTGTGGGTTACAGAGCAAGACCTTGTCTCAAAAAAAAAAATTTTTTTTTATCTTATAGAACTTAGCTAGAACTCAGGAAAACAAATCTAAGAAATGCTGCTTATCTTCACAAAGTTCCATCTCTTCATGAGGTGGTCCAAGAAATAAATACATAATAAAGACTTCTTTAAAAAAAAAACATTTGCTATAAGAATGATGGGAAGGCTAGAGGAATGGCACCTTTGTTAGAGCACTTGCCTTGCAATTGGAAGGCCCTGAGTGTGATCCTCCAGCACCACATATAGCTGGATATGACAGCACACACCTGTGATTCCAGCACTTGGGAGACTGAGACAGGAGGATTGCTGTGAGTCCAAGGACAGCCTGGGCTCCATAGTGAGTTCAGGACCAGCCTATGCTACAACGGGTGATCCTGTTTCAAAAATAAATAAATAAATAATAAAAATGAACAGAGCTAAATTTTTCCACAGTTTCTATGATCTCTATTTCTTCTGTTCAGGTTTAATATTATTGTAAAATCTTTTTGAAAAAATGATACACAAATATTATAAAACAGGGCTTAAAATATAGCAAGAACATCACAATGGCAAACTTAATGCTTAATGCAACATTAAATAAAAATAATAGTCTATTGTACCCTGAGATACATACAAAATATTATATTTCAATTTTATTCTTGTATTATTTTATATATAAATGAACTCCAAATACTCTAATACACATTAGAGACAGGGGACTTGGGGAATCATTGGGCATCTATGCCCAACCCTTTTTCAGAGGTTCACTCCTTTCCTAGCTGACCATTGCCTCTTTCTACCCTGTCATTCATGTTGGGGCACACTGGTATTAAAAAGAGAAAAAAAGAAAAGAAAAGAAAAGAAAAGAAAAGAAGAAAAGAAAACTTGATCAGGGATGAGTTTTTGGTCCCTGGGTTTCCCAGTCTGGTGGTATTTTACGCCACTACTGGCCCTGGGGATTTCCCCTTTATTTAAGTGTTGTTCCCTGCCTTTCCAGGTTCCCTCCACAGTAGGCCATGGAGTCCAGCAAGGAGACCTGGGACTCAGTCCACAGAGAGCAATGGCGGTGGGCAGGGACTCCTGTGTCTGTGTCTGCAGTGAGTGATGACCAGGGGCAGGGAGACCCGGCCCTAGATCCAGGAAGCTGGCTGTGGATGTGGAGACCTTAGATGGACTTCCAGTGTGCAATTAATAGTGGGGAGCAAGATTCCGCTTAGATCCTTGGGGAGAGATGGTGGTAGGCATCCCCATAGTAAGCAATGGCGGTGCATGGGGACACCCGGGCCTAAGTCCTCAGCAGGATGGTAGCTGGAAGGGAGAACATGGCCTGGATCTGTGGAGCCAGCAATGATGGTGGGTGGGGAGACTTGGGGCCACATCAGCAGTGAGCAATGCCAGCAGGCAAAGACCCCAGCCTCCATAGCAAGCTACCGCAGTGGGCAGAGAGGCGTGGGCCTTGCTTGATTTATTTTTTCTAATCAAGAAGTTCTCACACAAAAAGAAAATATTTTTGAGGTAAAAAGCACAGTAACGGAGGACTGTGCCCTCTCCTGTAATTGTCATTTATTTAAACGAATAGTATTCGGCAGATTCCCCCTCTTAGTGTCAGTGAGAGTGTGACAGTATTTCTAGCATGTTTTACTACACTGGAACATGAAGAATTTTACCTGAATCTTTCAAAGAATTAAAAGTTTTATCATACCATGTTGTTAAAAAGATATTGTACCTTGTCTCTCTTTATAATTAAAGTACACATAGAAGCAATAACTACAAATCAGGCTATTGTACATAATTTCTCTAAAATTGTTAATTTTACTAAAAAATCAAAAAAATTAAGGAAACTGTTGGCATTTATAACAGATTTTTTAAGCACAATCAACGATCTGTCTTTGGATCACACACAGATAACTGAAGAACATTTCAATACTAATCATTTCTCTCTTAAACAGCTTGAAATCATTCTCACAGAAAAATCTTACATAATGACAGAATTATTCACAATATTTCCTCTTAGGTTTACATTGTTTGCCATCACAACAAAGAAAAATATTAAAATAGGTCATATTCTATCATGCTGTTTTGTCAGAGAACCTGTTATTTAAGCCATTTCTTAACCAAAAGAACCAAATTAATATGCAAAAATTTGTATTTAATGACAATATGCTTAATTACATCACTTTACAAATGTCTTTCAAAATTCATTCTCTAGCAACATTTCCACTTTGGGTGTTGACCCAGTTGAGAAGGTCCAGAAGGACTCTCCTGATTTTAGAATAGATTACAGGACTTCCCAGGGAAGGTGGCCCAGCCTCACCTGTGAATAACTGCTGGGAAGCTCAGATATTCCTCTACCACCTTGTTTCTTCAGAAGGATAAAACACCTACCCTGACCTTGCTGTTCCCGAAGTAACCTCACATACCCAATACAGAAAGAAGGTAAGCTTAGTGTGGACAGAAACCTTGTCATTTAGTAGTCATGGGAGCAAGTTCCTCAATAATACCAAGTCTCAGTGTTCTCATTTGTTAAGATAGGGTAATAATAGCTACCTGCCTAAGTTAATTTTTCCTTACTGTGACTAAATACCAGACATTCACAACTTAGAGAAGAAAAAGTTTATTTTAGTTCACGGTTTCAGAAGGTCACAGTCCATTCATGGGCAGACAGCAATGGTGGAAACACACAGTAGAGGAGGAAAGGGCGGCAGCTCCTCCTGGCATTGCAAACAGGAAACCCAGTCTAGGAAGGAAGGAAGGAAGGAAGGAAGGAAGGAAGAAAAGAAAGGAAGGAAAGAAGTCACATATATCCTTCCAGGTCCTGTCCCGAAGGTCCACCCCTTCCAGGTCCAGGATTGTGTGGAACTTAAAAGAGTTAAAACGTATAAAGAATGTAAACTAATTTCTAAAATATAAGTGGACAATACGATTAGCTTCAAGTGTTTATTATTACTAATTTTTTGTTTGTCTTGACCTTTTTCCAATTGAACCCGTGTAAGTGCTTCAAACTCCTAAATTAGGATGATGACAATGATAGTAGTCACAATAGCCACAACTTGTCGAGGACTCACAATATTCTATTTCAGTCAAAATATTTTGCACAAGAAATCTGATTACAAAAACAATTTAAAACCCAACATACTCATCATCCTTCTACCACCTCCTTCACCTACTCAGTCCTCAGCAGAGTCCGCACTGGGTTCCTCCCTCATTGCTTCACCCAATTGGCTTTCAGGTGATCAGCAGTGACTAGCATTGTTATTCTAGACCACTAAGTTTGTGGAAATTTATAATGCAGCAACTAATACTTCTTGATAACACCCTAGTTACATGAATAAAAAGAAAGAAAGAAAATGCCAGGTAAGTCTACCAGGAACTAAAGAGAGGTATAACCATTCAAAATTCTACAGACATAATAGGTTAAATAGATAATGTTATTAAGAAGTGTAAATTTAACAACTTGGATAAAATAAATTTTCTTAAAGACACAAATCACAAAACTAAACCAAAAAGAAATGGATAACCTGAGAGACCTACAGATATTTTAAACAATCAAACTTGTAATCAAAAACATCCCTTCAAAGAAAATTCCAGACTCAGATGGCTTCCCCTGTGAATTCTAGCACATGTTTAAGGAAGAAATAGTACCAATTTTCCACAAATTCTCCCATAAAACTGACAAAGAGAGGATACTTTCTAACTCATTTTGCAAACTTGTTACCTGTCACTGCTTCTTAGAGGCCATAAATTTACCTTTGTTTGCTTGCTGCAGGCCAAATCCAAGGGTCTTTACTATGGCAAATGGGGAAAGGGCTCTACTCAGACTTAGTAGAGAAGATGAAGGGGCGCTTTGCCTCAAACTACCACCTCCCCCTGTACAGCGGAGCAAGGGTCTTTTGTAACAAGGAACAGCTGAGTGCAGGGAAACAGTGAGATAATGTTCATTTCCAAGTGATTTATCGCTTCAAGCCATCCTGTGGTTTACGCTTCTCTTCTTCTGCTGGAGGAATTAGCTTCTGATTCCAGCATCCCTTTCTACTCTTCAAATGTTTTTAAAAATCTGCGCTGGCTTGGAGAAAGGGAGCTATTAGCTATGTGCTCAGGAGATGGTGTTGAAGAGTCCTGGAGAAGCCACTTATTTCTAAAAGAAAAAAGAATCTAGCACTTAAAGTGCAAACTCTGGCATGCCAATGACTAGTACAGCAGTACTCAAAGCGAGAAAAAGGAATTAGAAAAAGAAGGAAAGGAAGAAAGGAAGAAAAGGAAGAAGGAAGGAAGGAAAGAAAGGAAGGAAAGAAAGGAAGGAAGGAAGAGAAAAAGACAGACTATAGATCAATATTTTCCAAAAATATAGATGCAAATTTCCTAAGCAAATTTTTAGCAAATGCAATCCATCGTGGCCAAAAGAAGTTCATACCTCTTGAGAGCTAACCCCCAGTGATATTGGTTCAAAACGTAAAAGATAGTCAATAGAAAGCTTTCTGTCTCTTCAAAGGCAGAATATCAAAGAAACTTCAGATATATTACCATTTCTTGATGTAAAAGAGGAGTATTATCTCGTATGGAAGAAATTTGGCAGGAAGGGTCTCTGAAGAAAAGACAGTGAAGAAACTGTTTTAAAAGACAAGTAGGCATTAAACTGAAGAAGCTTGCTGCAACCAAGGGCAAAGTCCACACAGGTAGGAAGGCCTGAAGGGTAGGAGACAGTTGGCAAATTCATAGAGGAGAACCGGAGATTGGGCCTAAGAGTGGTTGAAAATGAGCGCATATCCTCTGGGACTTCTGCACTCTGAGGAGCAGCTGTTCCACCGCTTTCTCTGTATATACTAATGTAATTGATCTCTTTATATTTTGGATCTCTACAGAAATTCATTTTAGTAAATTGCATTTTCCTTAGGATTGTCCAATTTATTTGGGTTTTCAAATGTGTTGACTGATTTTTGAATATTAGTACATATTTAAGAAATTAAAAGAAGTAGCTTCTTATGATTCCTTTGATTTCTTAAGCATCTGTATTATTTTTTCTTATGTGTTTTTTTCTCTTATTTTTCAATTAGGTTCTATTGTTGACTTTTATCTCTTCCTTCCCAACAAATAAGATAATATTTGGTTATCTTCTGCTTTCCATAATTGTTTATCGACACTTCCTACATTTTTCAAGTCCTCATTTATACTGTCTTTAAATTTACATTATTTCTTTCCTTACAAGATGCTTGAGGCTTTATATAAAACCTTTTGTTATTATTAAAATAAATAATGCTATAAATAATTCTGTGAATATCTTAAACTATATATATATTTATTTAAGTATATAAAATACAACAAATTATGTATTATATATTATATACAGCAAATTATATTATTATATATTATATTATATATAAAATACAGCAAATAATAGTATTAGTTATATATTATATAATAACAAGATTTTTCAGATATTCAATGATTTAAATTTTTTTCCTAAGACCTAAGAAAAACTTTGTTGTTTATTTGTTCAGTTTTGTTTTGATTTAAATCCAGGTAGTGAGGGTGCATAACTTTCTCATAGTTTCTGGTTTAAAGGTGTATTGATGAGAGAATATCGTATGTGTCTGTCTTGGTTACTTATTCCTTAGCGGGACATGATTCCCAGCACTCACAACTTCAGGGAGGAAAGGTTTATTTTTATCTCATGGTTCCAGGAGATCTCAGTCCATTTGTGGGTGGCTGGCGATTGTAGGAAGGGTATGCTGGAGAACAGCTGCTCAAGGTATGTAGGAGGAGGCCTCCTGAGGATACTGAGCCTAGAGTACCTGTTCTTCCAGGTCACAAACATGCAATAGGCCACATACCTACAATATGTGCCTCCTGACCAGGACCCTGCCTCCTAGCACCACATGAGATTCAGAAATATTCCACAATATTTAAATACATGAGGCATTTGAGGGACATTTCAGATCCAAATTATAATAGTACTATGGGTTTTTAAAATTTTGTTATCATAAGAGCATACAAAGAAAGGATTTTAAGATACAAGATATCAATTAGATATCTGATTAAATATATTTTGGTCTTTTATTATACTATTTAATTTTTATGTGCTTAATCCATCAAAATCTAAGAGAATTTAAATAATTTTAATATTGACATGTTTCTACTTATTTTTATATCTCTTAAGTGCTTTCTGAACTTTTCTTCCTTTCAAGACTTCTGATGGGATGACAAAACCAATTATATTTTGTTTCCATTTTTAGATGATTTGGAAGCTGTAGTGTTTCTTTTTATTCATTTCCATAATTTTTGTTGAATCTACCTAGTTGTAAATTTTTAAAAAGTTACTAATTTTGCATTTCTACAAGCTATCATAAATGCAGTGACTTACTACAACACAGAAGGTCAGAGGTCTGGCACCGCCCAACTGGCTCTCAGTTTAGAGCCTGACAAGGGCAGAAATCAAGATTTTATCCAGGCTGAATCCTTTCCTTTTCCCGGTGTGTAATATGTTTTCATTAAGTATTGATGTGTCCCCTCTATTGTCTGTCTTCATATCTCCTTTTCAAGGCTGGGCTCTTATTTGGAGCTTTTAGGGATAATGGATTGGCCATTCAAATACAAGGCTAAAATAAGATTCTGGGCAGTGTGAAAACCTTCTGTGAACATCAGTTACATAACAGTTCTTTTAAAGAAAAAATTCAATGTAGAAATGAATAAAGAGTAGGACCCATGGCTTTGATTGCAGGTACTTAGAAAACTGTCATGATGGAATTTAAGAACATTTTTAGATAAATGTAGTTTGGAAACACTGAGGTAAACCTATTGTATTTTGCATCTTGGCCTTAAATATATTCTGACAATTTAAATTTTAGAGCTTCTCATATATAGACGTTTCAGGCAAGATTAATTTAATCTCTCCTCAAGTCTGCTTTATCCAGGGATAAATTAATTGTAAGTATATAATTATCACTATAAAAAACCAAATGGGGAATAAAATACAGCATAGTCTACATTCCTGGTGATAAGAAGAGAAAGGTTTTTGGAAGGCCTTGGACCATCTGGCTATGAGATGGAAAACACAGGAGAGTAGGAGTCAGAGGGAGAATACAGATGGAATGTATTTCTTCTGAACTGACCCTTGATCGAGGAAAGAAAAAAAGAAGTAGCAAAAAAAGATAGACAACATTCACTTATTTGATATTAGAAAAAAAGAGTCCCATAAATAGGATCCAACATTTTTCTCATTATTTATTATTGTTTATTTTACCCAAGAATGAAGAGTATTGCAATGAAGTCATGTTTTACTTTGCTTGACTTGTCTGACTTTGTGTGTGTGTGTGTTTAAAAATTTCATTCACTAAATAAGTTAATATCAAGCATAATTATTAGTCTAGAATTCTAAAAGCATGAAGATGACTAGCATCATTTAAGTTCTTCCCAAATATGAATGAGGGTCTATTTTCCAGACATGCTATGGAATGCAGGTGACCAAAGGGAGTTCTTCTAGAACTTTCCCCTAGTTTATTCAGCCACCAAGAACTTTCAGAATTTTACATTCCCTCGGAACTCAACAACCAACTTGTACTACATTTCTTAATTCATCCTGCAAGGATATATTAGGTGCTTGTGACGTGTGCGGGAAGCACCAACACATAGAAGTTACATCCCAGGCCGGTACTTCTTCAAATAGATGACTTTTGTTCAGCTACTTGAATCCTTGATAATTTGGTTAAGTTTCTTAACCTCAGTAACCCTTGTCTCAATTATCTATAAAATGGGATAATAATAACTATATCCTCATTCATCTTTAAACATTATTTTAAATAATGCAGAGAATACAGGAAGTAATGAATTTAGAGCACTTATCTCATGAGGTTCATCCATGTTAGTAAATGCACCTGTTACCTCTTCTTCTTATTACTATTACTATTTCTACTATGAGTGCTCTGAGCTTAGTTTGCCAAAAAGGAATCCAAATACACGTGAAAGACTGCTTCAGAGGCTGCAGTAGCCCTTAGTTTTAAAAGGAGAAAACACATGCAACAGAGGGAGTGGTAAATGACCAATCAAATTGTAAGGGTCTATGACATCCAGGAACATGAGGCTCACAAAAGGCAACACACTGAGGTGGATAAGATTATGAACTTCAGAGAAGCCGATTGCGCTTGTTGAGTTCTAGCACCGACCAGTTGTGTGACCCAAGATCAGTTATTCACACTCTACATGATTCTATTTCCTCAACTGTACAACGAAATAATAACAGCCTACTTATAGGGTCATTAGGAGTGTTAAGTGAAGCACTACTTGCAAGAAACTTATAACAGTCCCTGGAATACACAAAGTCCTTGATAAATAATAGCCATCATTACAACCTTCCTTATTGTCAGCTGAGAATTTATACAGTGCTGTACAACAGATATTTGTTGATTTTCTAGAAGTAATAATATCAATAGCAGAGTACAGGCCTGTAATAATAGCGTCATTAATTTAAAACTGAAGGGAAAGGAGTCACCACGACCTGTTGACTTACAATTGTGTAGAGCAACATGAGTTAAAGGTCAAGGGAAAGTCATCAGGTGCATTTACCAAGGACGTAATCTTAAGGGTGACAGCCTTGCATGCACAAGGGCAAGAATGGTTCATGCTGTAAACAGCACATGCTGAAGGCAGTATTGTTCTTGCCCAAGTTAAAAGGGGACAGTGAGGTTGTTCCACCCGGAACACCTGTCTGCTTACTAGATCTACACATAGATTATGAGCATAGAGCATGCCACAAATCTGATCCTGATTAGCAAGTCAGATTGGTGCACAGTTTGTTGAAGATCACCATGAGATTGTTACATGGCCAGGTTCAATAACCCTTCAGGTAATTTATTGTCCAGGATGCTTTTGCCTTCTTTTGCTTTCTTCCTGACTTAAATGTGACAGAAACTTCAGTTTGGGGTGGCACTTTGCTTCTTCCTTCTTTAGGGAGTTTTCTCAGGGTAGTCCCTTTGGGCCTTTCTGTCCTGCATCTTTTGGACTCCGAATAATCTTTTCATCTCCAACAATTCTGCACAACATGGAAAAAATAGGTGTGTGGGTAAGGCAGAGTAGCTAATTTCTTCTGCTTTCTTAATATGGAAAAGAGAAAACAATGACAGTTTATGAGCTTAAGCAAGTGTTTTCTGAGATTTCTCAAATTCTTTTTATGCCAGGAAAAGATGGGATACATATCACAGACTTTTCCCATATAGTTGATCATAGAATACTTTTCTCAGTGTCTTCCACTGCACATACAAAAGTTTGGAATATGCTGCCATAATTTGAAGCCACGACTTCAACAGCAACACAGCAAGTAATAGGCATTTGTAAAAAGGAAAATTAATGTTTTGAATGTCCATGAGTAATCAACATGAGTAAACAACCACTTATACAATTCTGGCAGCAATCACATTATGTTTTATCCACAAGACTTTATGGATGAAGAACTTGAAGCTCGAAGATTTAAATCATCACACAGACAGTAAATGTAGGGGGTGGCTGCTTCCATTTGTTCAAATACACCTTAGACATCTAAAGTTGCGAACTGAGAGAAAGGAAGACCAGAAATGAAAGAGATTGATCACACCAGGCTATGGATCCATAATTTTCATTTATTTCTTCTCATTACCTCATGGCCCAAAATATGGCAACTAAAATCTACAGACAGTAGGATGAAAAAAAAATAAAGCTGAGTCTTAATAATATAGAAAATACACAGCTTATGTAAATTTCTCCATGAAAGAGCAACAGACACCAGAGAAAATGTTGTCCGTGCCCTTTTCACATTTTAACACCTAAGCCTTCGTCCTCTCTGAGCAATTTTTGTAGCAGTTCTGGTGCTGTGCCTGAGTAATGAGCCTCTATTTCAATGCTGTTGCTTTTATGCAAAAAAAGGAACCATCAAAATTAAGACAGGTTTTTACTTTAAAAAAAAAAGTGTGGTTTAAAGGAGAGGCTGGGTTTTAAAATATGCAACATTTATTTCCTGCTCTCTAGGCACCACGGCCTCCAGCAGAGTGATATCTACCCATGGTACATTCAGGCACATACAAGTGCCAAACACACATATAAACTTTTATATGGCAATTGGCATTGTTATTGCTGCATACTTTCCAATTGTATCGACTGTTGTAAACTAACAGATTGTTTTGCTAAACTGAATAGTGAGGTTTATTTGATTATTGTATCAGATTACCTGACAGCATGAATGGATGAGTTCCTGAGAGGCCACAAAGAGTGTCTTCAGACTGAGAACATCCAGAGAAACTTTCATGACTCCCTTACAGATTTCCTGCTCCAAGGAAACCAAAAATTTTTCTTTAGTCCCAAGACCTAGAAAATTGCCAATCTCTCACCAACACACTTCTTTTGCAGGACCCAGCGACACTAAAGTAAGTGAACATTACTTGTCATAATAAAAACTTTTTATCATGACTTAAAAAGTAACTCACCTAAGTCAGTGACTATAACCTAACTGCTTGAAGAATTTTTTCAAACACATTTTCTAGAAACCTTTTACTTATTATTACTTAATGCCAGAACAATTTTAATCTTTTGTCTCCTAGACACCTTGGAGAAACTAAGCTCGCAAAATGCACATTTCCATTTTTAGAAGTCTCACTTGATCCTCCCAATGGCCTCATAGGTAGAAATGTCAGATACTTTTATTTCCGCTTTTAAAATACATAGACCAAAGTTTAAATAGCCACAATGAAAGTGATTCAGATTTCCAGCACCCCTAATGTGACAATTGTGGGGATTCCATATGCATGAAATGAATAGTGAATTATAGCAGAACTGTCCCCTAGGAGAATCTTTTTATTTTTCTGCCTACATTTCACAGATGACGATGTTTGTCTAAGAAATAAACTTATACTACTGCCACAATCCACAGACATTCCGACCTACTAAGTCAGGTTTCCCGTAGTGATACAGTAGATAAACAGTGCAGTGGGGTGGGGGTGGGGGTGGGGTGGCCGCTGACGTTGTCATGGTCTTCTTTCTCTTCTTCCTCTTCCTCTCTCTCCTCCTCTTCCTCTTCTCCGTAAGATAACCTGGGCACAGCTCCCCCTTGCTGCCTTTCAAACCACACTCACCCCCCCCCCCCCCTTAGGCACAGCTGCTGGAGTCTGTCTTTCTGCCTCTTTGGCCCCGCAGCGGGCTTCCAGTTGTCCGGAGTAATGATCAATAAGTAGGTTTTCTTCTTCTTTTTTTAATTTCCAACTTTCCTCAGAACACCCCCTTCCTGCCCCAAGATCTCCTTCTCGCCCCGGAGAGCAGGAGCCTGGAGGTGCTCCCGGTCCTTGCCTTGGACAGCTTCGCCTGGCTGGAAGCTGATCACCGATCCGCAGCTGTTCGTGGCCATCCAAGTCACAGGTAATCGGGCGAAGTCCCCACGGACTACTGCGGTCCAATTCCCGCCGTCCCCTCTGTGGGAATAGGGATTTCCTAGAGAAAACTACTTCAGGAATCTAGTTTAGAGACTCACCAAGCCCCTGGCCCCCACAGAGAAGCGGGCCAGCTCAGGGCCCTCGCCTTGCTGCGGGGACGAGGACAGCCACGGTGAGGGCTGCGCTGGGACCGCATGTCGTCCCCTCGGTCCGCAAACGAGACTGAGGGTGACAGACCTCAGCCACTCCGCTGTGACAGGGCAGCGAGGCGCAGGAGGAGCGGGACAGGAGAGACAGCTGATTCCCGGAGCAACATCGATCCGGGAATAAAATTAACCGGAGTCGCTGAGCAAGCTCGGGCTCCGAGCCCGCGCGGGGTGGCCGGCCCGGGGTTCCCCGGGCAGCGGTCACGGCTCGGGTTAAAGTCACACGGGGGCTACGGTGGTCGGGGGAGGAGGCGGCCGGTAAAGGCGTGACGCGCCCGGCGCGCCAAGTTTTGGGAAGAGCGAGCGCGCGCCGCGGTCCCGCCCACGGCCCCGGGGACCGCCCGGCTCAGCCCCACCCGGCTCAGCCCCACCCGGCAAGCCGTGATGCAGCGAGCACGACTCCCCCGTGGAGGGAGGGGCCGCGGGGCCGCAGAGCCGCCCGTCCCGGCCGCGGGCGGAGGGAGCGCCGGGAGGCGGATCTCTCAGACCACTGAGTTCGGAGCCCGCGCCCGGGCGCAGCTCAGCCGCTCCGAGGGAGTGGGCAGGCGACCGGCCGGGGCGCGGGGAGCGCTCAGCGCGGGTGGCCGGGCGGGACCGGAGGGACCCCGGGCCCGCGGTCGGCATGCGCTTCTCCGGCAACTCGGCGGCGGAGCTCGCCCGCAACTCCAGCGCCTGGTGGCGGGCGGCCGCGGACGGCGCGAACGCCACCGGGGAGGCAGCCGCGCCCGGGGGCGGCGGCGGCGGCCCGCCGCGGGACGCGCGCAACGAGGAGCTGGCCAAGGTGGAGGTAGCCGTGCTGGCGGTGACTTTCGTGGTGGCCGTGCTGGGGAACAGTAGCGTGCTGCTGGCGCTCCGCCGCACGCCGCGCAAGACGTCCCGCATGCACCTGTTCATCCGGCACCTCAGCCTGGCCGACCTGGCCGTCGCCTTCTTCCAGGTGCTGCCGCAGCTGTGCTGGGACGTCACCTACCGCTTCCGCGGGCCCGACTGGCTGTGCCGCGTGGTGAAGCACCTGCAGGTGTTCGCCATGTTCGCCTCGGCCTACATGCTGGTGGTCATGACCGCCGACCGCTACGTCGCCGTGTGCCACCCGCTCAAGACCCTGCAGCAGTCCTCGCGCCGCTCGCGCCTCATGATCGCCGCCTCCTGGGTGCTGAGCTTCGTGCTGAGCACTCCGCAGTACTTCGTCTTCTCCATGATCGAGGTGGACAACGTCACGAAGGCGCAAGACTGCTGGGCCACCTTCATCCAGCCCTGGGGTGCCCGCGCCTACGTGACCTGGATGACCAGCGGCGTCTTCGTAGTGCCTGTGGTCATCCTGGGCACCTGCTACGGCTTCATCTGCTGTCACATCTGGCGCAACGTCCGCGGGAAGATCGCCTCGCGCCAGAGCAAGGGTGCGGGGAACGCCGCCGCGGGCGCTTTCCGCAAGGGGCTCCTGGCCGCGCCCTGTGTCAGCAGCGTGAAGACCATCTCCCGCGCCAAGATCCGCACGGTGAAGATGACCTTTGTGATCGTGACGGCCTACATCCTCTGCTGGGCGCCTTTCTTCGTGATCCAGATGTGGTCGGTCTGGGATGAGAAGTTCGTTTGGACTGGTAGGTGCTGGGACAATGGGGGGCGAGGGGAAGAGAGAGAGAGAGAGAGAGAGAGAGAGAGAGAGAGAGAGAGAGAGAGAGAGAGAGAGAGAGAGAGAGAGAGAGTTTTTTCCAAGCCTCTTCACAATAGTTCTTAAACTTCTTTGTGCATAAGAATAACAATAACATTTGGGAGCAGATTGTCACAAGAAAGCGAGTTTCTGGAGCTTCCACTCCACGCATTATATAGTTCGGCATTTCGACAAGGGGGCCCAGGAATCAGAGTTGGTACAAGGATGATCTTCAAGCCGCAAATTCAGACCCTGTGCGCTAGAGCCGCCGGCTAACTGCAGGGCAGGAGAACGACTTTGTGCCTAGTCACTAACACTCCGTGGATATCCTGCTTTCAAGTTTACTTGACTCAGGGAAGCATTTTTACTATCGTAACTGCCTTTCTTTAGATTACGGAAAGCATCGCTATTGATATAAACATTTTGTAGAAGTTGCCGCAGGGCAAGTGTAAAGACAAGCATCTTTTTCTGGAGGGATGGGTGGAAAAGATTCTTAGGAAGTGGAGAATTCAAAATTGCCATACAGCTTATGTTTCCTCTCTTATCAGAGTCTTCCTTGTGTATTCTGATGATGGCTGCTTTCTTTTTCTCTTCATTTCAATGTAGGATTTATTAATAAACGAAATTAGGCAAATTCATTGGTCTTTTCAGCACTAATTTGATCATGGAGCTTTTCACCCCACACAGATCTTTAAAAAGTGTTGAAAACCACCTTGTTTGATTTTAATTCCTTCATGAACTAAAAAGAGTGACTTAATGGGGGATTTGCCACAGGGGGGAAAGTTTATTTTGTATCTTGAGAAATAGGTTCATAAGGACAAAAAGAACTTTTTCAAGCACAAATTATTACTTCTGATAATGGCTACAGTCAGGAATTAGATATCTAGGAGAAGGTATTTCCATCATCTCTATTTTTTAGAATTGACATTGGGAGTGTATGTGATACATTTTGGAAGTTTTATTTCAAAATAAAACTTTTGAGTGTGAATTGAAACAAATATATATTTCTGTAGGCTATAACATTACCAAAAATAAAAAGACAGTTTTTAATCTATTATTTCCTGTTGCACTTGATCCTAGAAGCCTGTGGTATTGCAAATTAAACAAAGATTCAATGTACTTATTGCTGTGCTGAGATTTAGACACAATTGCTAACACGTGCATAGGAATGTTAATTTCTATTCTTTTAAAATAAAGCCAACCATGGGTCGTGATTACTTTAACAATATCTAGCAAAGTATAGCTACTCCGTAATTCACTCTGTAGTAAATAAATAAAAAAGTGAGAAGATCCATATTTATATAGACTAAGAGAAAGTTGGTACTTACCAATGATTCTTGTTTTTAGAAAAGGCTTATGATAGGTTCAATAGTTTTATTGTAACAAGTTGTAGTATTTAGGCAGTTTAGCAGTGCCCGTTAACATAAGATGTTTCATAATTCTGTTAGAATTTCTTAATTCAGATGTTCTTAATATAACCTCATTGTTTGAACCACAATGGCTTTCTTTTAAAATCTAACCAAGTTTCTAATGCTGTGCCTAGGAGCATATGCCCATGTTAGACTAGGTACATAAACTATTGCTTACACTTACCTTTTGAAATTCCCATTCATTCTTCTTAAATATTTTAATTGTAATTTTTAAACATTTGTGTTTAAGACATTTTGTTCATGAAAAAATTTTATAATCAAGCAATTTCCAACTACTCCCCTGTCTAATAAGATGACTCATTTTCTATTCTAATCCTTTTTTTTTTTTCAGTCAACAGTACAATGAGCTTATCCAGTGCTCAGTTTCTTGCTTTGACATCCAAATAATCTTTCGTATTTTCTTATACAGATTCAGAAAGCCCTTCTACCACCATCACTGCATTACTGGCTTCCTTGAACAGTTGCTGCAACCCCTGGATCTACATGTTTTTCAGTGGCCATCTCCTACAAGACTGTGTCCAAAGCTTCCCGTGCTGTCGAACTATGGAGCAACAATTCAACCGAGAAGATACTGACAGTATGAGCAGAAGACAGACTTCTTACTCCAACAACCGAAGCCCAACAAACAGCACGGGTACCTGGAAGGACTCGCCCAAATCTTCCAAGTCTATCAGATTTATTCCTGTTTCTACCTGACCCCCATATCATGGAGCCTGACTCTTATATCTGACTTTTTGTTCCATTAGATAAATCCAACTAGAAATCATGAGAACAAATGACCTCACACGGAGGAAGCATCATTCAACTCATTGGGTACAATACTTTGTTTCTAGTTGCATTCCACAATGTGATGACCAAACACTATGAGTTATTTTATATGGAATGTTAATGAAAACACACTAAACTAAAAAGTGCAGCCCTGATTCCCAGAAATAGAGCAGGAGGTATGTTTCTAAAGGAAAAATAATAACCATTCTGCTTTATATTTTGTTGGTTTACTTAAATTTGTGACATGTCAGCCTTGATGAACAAAGGGAGTGCATCATGTAGAAGAGACTTCAGAGTAGTTGTGTTTTCATGCAATAAAATCATTTATTCATTATAAAATGCAGTCTCAAATGGTGTCCTAAAGACAGTGCCATGGAAAGGTTTTGAGCCTGGGCGCATCAAGCTGGAGGTGGCCAGTTCAGAGAGAAAAGGAGAAAGTTTTGTTACCTGCTACAAATCATAAATTGATGATAACTAGTCATGACTTTCTTTAGGGGCCTCAACATTTATTGACTCTGAAAAAATATGACAACTAGGATGCAGAAAATGTTAGGAAAATATTGTGGACAGGCTGATAGTATCTTTTTCCTCCCACTGCCTGATTGTTTTAAAGTCAGATTTGTTTGAGGAAAGCCAAATTTTATAGATGAGTATAAAAAGTTACCTAAAGTAATCTATAGATTTATCTTTAGTATTGTAAGTGCATTTTGATCAATGTTATGAAATGCCTTGTGTTATGCTGGATGTAGCACAATAATAATTTTTACATTTGGTGAATCCAGATTCAGACGAGAGAGTCTCCTAGAGGGTGACTCAGGATATAAAATGCCCCCTCCATGTTTAATTGCAGCTGGTTTGGTCTTTCCTTGCAATCTCCCATTTACTGAACACTTGCAGAAAAGAAAAGGATGCTGGTGGAGGTAAAGGGAGGAGAAGCAAATGGAGAGAGAATGGCTCTGCACCTGCCCTAAGTTTCATCACTACTAAATGCATGACTTTGGGAAAGTTGTGTACAAATGCATAAAGTCTCTGTTTCCTTGGTTATACAACGGTGTATACACTCACCTCACAGGGTTGTTGTGAGGACTACCTGAAATTCAAAGACCTTCATAAACTGTGAAGTGCTTATGTATGCTAGCAGTTGCTTTTGTTATAACCTTGGGGTCTCAATAATTGCACAAAATTTTCCTGCTTATGTCTTTGTAACCAAAACTGGTTGAGTTAATGTTTTGGATATAAAATCCAGCAACTTAAATATAGATAAGCTGAGTCATTGCAAAGCAGTCATAGTGGTGACCGCTCTTGCCCAAATTAAGTTTTCAAATATATAGAACTTGATTTTTTTAAAAACCAACTAAGACTATTAATTTTTTTCATTTTTCAACAGAGACAAGCTGCAATACTCGTGGGCTACTGTATTGTATTTTTTATTAATAGGGTTTGGTGTTTTAGTAGAAGTGTTGTGTTTCTTTTCTAACTTTGTAGATAAGAGGCTGTGGCCTGGGTGGCACGGCAACAATCTGGTACCAGCAGCTTCCCTCCTCTTCCTTCTTCTGCCTTTCAAACTCCTCAGCTCTTAGACTCTCTGGGTTGATATGACTCAAATGTTTCCAAATGTTCTGTAGCGATTAGCTGGTTGGGTTTTGGAATTCTGCTTTCTAAAAATAGCAGGCAGAACTGAAGCATATCTCAATGGTGAGCACTTGCCTAACACACTTGAGGCCTTGGGTTCTATTTACAGCACAAAGACAAAACAACAACAAAATGCCACCTTGAATAAAATAACAAATATGTCTCTTAATAGGCGCTGCTTAATGTAAGCCATCCATTAAATGAATAACTTCTTTATTATTTCAGTTACAGCAACAGAACTTCAGTCCCGCCTTTGTAAGATGGTCAACCTTTTTGAGAATTTCTTCCTGACAGTCTAATACTGAAAGCTTTTCAGATCAGAACAAAGATGAGCCCCGTTTTCCTAAATCCATTGCCAACACATTAACTTTATGGTTCTTGTATTTAAAATATTGGCATGTACACCCAAGAAAAACAGTTCTGGTTGACTTTGTTTCTAGGAGTATCCCTCCAACACCGTGCACATCAACCTACTCACCTGTGTTTTCTCCTTGTAATGCAGCAGGAGATGAGAGAAACAGGCCAAGGAAATACGAGAAAATCTCAGCACTATTTCTGCAGCAGACAAATGTGGCATCATTTCAGGGCTCAGGCAGAAAATAAGTCCTCATCCTTACCTACTTTTAAATCATCTTGATAGTGTATACCCAAAATGGCTCTCCTATAGTCTCAATGAATACTTCAAATTCAGTCTATTTCTGAAGAAAGCCAACCATAGGTAGTGAGGAAGAAATGGGCTGGGAAGGGAAGTTTTCCTTTTTTTGCCCAAAGAGAAAACTTGAGATGTGCCAACTGAAGACTGACAGCCAAGAGTGAGTGTGTTGCATCATCTTACTCCAGCGTGTGAGCTTATCTGTGGGAAGATCTTGCAAGTACACCATAGTAATGTATTTGTGTGAGTAATAGGGACATAGCTGATAAAAATTTGTTACTAAGGAGAAATTAGATTCTCAGGAACTTGAAAAATATTAACTGACAGTGAAAAAAGAAACATTTCGAAGTACATAGAAAGTGTTTGATGGGGTAATTTGGGGCCAAGTACTTGATTCTTTATTCTGAAATTTCACCTGGAATAAACTGCAGATGTAATTACTGGAATTCTTGGGTCAATGATACACTTGACCGATGTTACAATTATCATCACTATCTCACACCAAGATTGGGGAAAGGATTCGCTTTAGGAGGGGAAAAAAAAATCAAGTGGTCTTAACAGAGAATTCTCCTAAACTGCTGCAGGGTTTTTTTAGAATAGACAATGGAGATGAAGAAACACAAAATTCACCTGTTAGTGAATATGTCAGATAGTCCAATTAGGTTAAAATTTTATATATTTTCAGACCCTGAAACATCTATTTTTTGTAATTTATTTAATAACCTAAAGCTTTTAAATTGTGGCTTTATAGTTTGACTCTACTGAAAGCATGATTTGAAGACATCCAGGGTGAAATTGAAGCTAATCCTTCACCCCAAATATCAGAGATTAGAACTTTATTAACCATCATAAATCAGGACACATGGATTTTTCATACTAGAGGCAACATCTCTCATTAGAGTAACCTCGGAGCTAGCCGCCCTGGAGAGGCTTCCTGGGCACGCAGAGCAGCCGCCATGTTCTTGCCCTCCCTCTCAGCCCTGCCCTTGCATTGCCATTCAGTGCAACACTTGGAATCACAGTAATGCTGGACAACAAATATTATAGAAGATCCTTGATTAGAATTTGACCTTAGGCAATTTGAGCCAAAATTTACTATTCAAGTGAAAATTATTTCCCAAAACAATCTAAATGTGTTGAATCACAAAGTGTGATTCCATTGTACACAAGGACATTTACAGAATGTTGTTCCAATACAATATCATAAATTCAAAACATTTGAGAAATTTAATACGTTAGCATCAAAGCATTATCTTATTGGAGATAAAAGCTTAGTGCCATAGTTCTTATATTATCATATTTGGTGTTTTTGCTTTGTTTGTTTGTTTGGTTTGGTTTTGAGTGGTACAGATAGAACCCAGAACCCAAGGCCTTAACACATGTAAGGGAGAAGCTCTACCACTGAACTACATTGCTAACACCTTTTTTTGTTTTTACCACTATATAAATATATTGTATGTTGAATTATGTTCTAAATAAAAATGAAGCATCATAGAGTGAGTTAATTATTTTTGTTCCAGGGGCAGAAAAATTTTAAGAGTAAATCAGATGGCATAAGAATTACCATTGATATAAAATAGCTAGCATCCTTGCACACAAAAGTGGTTGTTTTTATACCACAAGATTTCTGATTTAAACATATTTTCAGATGATTTAACTCATTGATGTAAGAAAACTTACTAAGAATTGATGTTGTACATTTAGGATTCTATTTTTGAAAATGATTCTCAAATGTTTTAGGTTCTCCAGTTTATAATGCTCTGTAGAAGAATTCCTGTGTTTTTGCTGGGCTGATTGTATGATTTAGATTTTGAACAAAAGTTGAATTGTTTTATGAATGTATTTAATATTTGATCTTTTATAGAAAAAAGTGGGTTGTGATATTATATTGAAACAACTGATGTATTGTTTTTGTTGTGTTGCTTTATTTCTGTGAATAAAAACAAACATTACATTTGCTTGAAATAAATTTTACACTTAGTTTAACAATGAAGGACATTTCAAGTTAACTATGTTAACTTTGAAAAAACAGACTTCTTTTAAAGTAGGTTTATATTTGAGCATAAGAGTGACTGTTACACATGCCTGTAATCCCAGCACTCAGGAGTCTGAGGCAGGAGGATTGCTGAGTCCAAAGCCAGCCTGGGCTACACAGTGAGACCATGTCTCAAAAAAAAAAAGGTGAATGTTAATACTACTTGACTATCTCAAGAATAAGTTAAATTTTATAATTACTTTTCTATAAATTATAATCAAGAAATCAGCTTCATTGTGGTCTGAATTAATAAGACAGCCAAAATAATCAGAGTGAGGGGGTTATGCATGTTATCCAGCCCTTAAAATGTCATCTCTGTTCATTTATTTTTAGAAATTGGTGAGACTGACATTGGAGCCCTCAGGAACAAGCATAATCCAATTTTATAGTCTTTAAAATTAGAATTCTTTTCGCTATGGACTAATAAATTCAAACTGGCTTAACTTTGAACTTAGTTTTTTTAATTTTATAAGTTCTAAAAACAGAAACTAAAAGCTAATTTGGGGCTTGATTTAACTCTAAGGATGATGAATGCTCAGGATGGAAGAAAGGGAATTGGAAATCTGTGTTTTAAAATAGCGCTGTTAGTTTAAAAGATACGTTACAAATGCCCAAAAATAAAGAAGATGTATACCAACACATATTTTCACAAGATCCTATGGGTCAGGTGAAACTAACATAATGCTTTTATTGTATACCAAAGAGACTTCTATAGAAATATGGGAGTATAGATTTGTTCATTTATTCTGTCTTTCACCCTTCTTAATGTCTGGAGTTATGTGCCATTTTTTTTTTTCCTTTCTGTTTCCTAATTGTTTTTTCTACACTTTCACTGTGACACATACCACAGTCTTTTGCTCTGTTGGTTTACTGATTTTTTTTTCTAAGATGACCATGCCACATGTGTCTTTTAAAAAAAAAAGTATCTTTTTTTCTCTGTGGTCTCAGTGTCTTCATATAAAAGATGCCCAATGAACAAGACAAGTGAAGCCACATCAAATGTGTGTATCTATGTGGAGATTGACATATAGATATGATAATCCATCTGTGGTATTATGAGGTACGGTGAATGATTAAAAATAAGAATCTTTAATTACAAGGAAGTTTTTTTTAAGTAATACAACATAGAATAAAGAGTCCTTGTTTTCTCACTATCTACAACTGAATGATTTTAGGAAGGCTGTTTTTCCTGGACACTTAAGTAATAATTTAGTTGAAAAAAAATTTACAGATGAACTCAAACTTAATCCCAATGGAAGGCTTTGTCACTGCACAGTGGCAGGCACTTGTCCCTCAGTGCAATCCAGTGGGCTTCATCAGCAATTAATTCAAAGTGCTGGTTATCATCACCACCCCCCAAATCTAATCTCATCTTACATAGTTCTACAAAGGATCTTTATTTGGAGCATACCTCATCCTGTAAGTTTGTGTTACCCAAGTATCTACTGCTTAGATAGATGTCCCCAATCTAGCTTTCTGAGTCACTCTTTTTTTCATATGTGGATAAGGTAAGTTTACAGCCTGTGCCCACCTCCTACCCCCAGTATGTAAGGTAATCCTGGGGTTATTATGAGTTCTTGCTGCTATACCCACCCCACCACCTCCACAAGCTGCCTCAAACTCATGGCAATCCTGCCTCAGCCTCCCAAGTGCTGGGACTACAGGTGTGTGCCATCAGGCCCTCACCTGGGATGGGGAATGTTTGAACCTAGGGCCTTGCACTTGCTAAGTACTCTGACCACTGAGCCATGTCTCCAGCCCATGTAAAGCCCTGCTTCTGCTGAGTACTCATTACCAGGTTATTTACATGACTGTTTTCCCTGCCACGTGACAAGCGCATAGCTGCCCTGCGTAATCTAGTTCCTTGAAGGTTAAGGGGTCATGAGGCCTAGATTACGCCCCAAAGGTGACAGTGATTCAGACTTCAGAATACCTATGAACACTCCTTCGGGGATGTTAGTCTATGCTCATCCTTGTCTGTAGAGCCTGATTGGTTGCCATCTTAGCTCCTCTCTCTATGAAAACACAAAGCTTTAGTTTCCCAACTTTTAGGCATTTCCCAAGCAGAAGAGCCATTTTGGTCTCAAAAAGAATGTCTTTTCTCAGCCAAAAAGATTAAAATGCAATGGGCTTTAAATAACCTCTTTGCAAATAAAAATATCATTGAGGTTTCACCTTACCCCAGTGAGAATGGCCTACATCAAGAACTCAGAAAACAACAGTTGTTGGCGAGGGTGCGGAAAAAAAAAAAGGAATTACTCCAGTACTGGTGGGAGTGCAATCTGGTACAACCATTATGGAAAGCAGTTTGGAATTTCCTTAGAAAGCTGAGAATAGAAATTTCGTTTGATCCAGCTACTTCTCTATTGGGCATGTTCCCCCCAAAATTAGAGTCAACATACCAAAAAGACACATGCATATCCATCTTTCTAGAAGCATGACTTACAATAGCCAAGTCCTGGAAACGACCTACCTGCCCATCAACAGAAGAATGATTAAAGAAGATGTGGCACTTATGCACAATGGAATACTGTGCAGCCATAAAGACAGATATGAAACATTTGAACTGAAATGGGGCTTCCTAGAGTCAATAATGCTTAGTGAAATGGACCAAGCACAAAAGACTTACTGTAGATGGGTGTCCCTCTTATGAAATGCACAAAAATAATAACATAAGGAGGCTTCAACATGAATGACAAGATAGGAAGAGAGGCAGTGGTCAGATGGGAAAGGGGTGAACCTCTGAAAAAGGGGTGAATATAGATGCTCACTGATTCCTCAAGTCCCAAGGTTCTAATGTGAGTTTATGTATTTACAAAAAAATGTTAAATTTTATGTCATGTGAATTTTTTTTTACCACAATAAAAATATTGAAAGAATGATATCTTTTTTAAAAATTTATTTTATAGTAATTGTGAAACATGTATAAGATACTGATAGGGTTTTGCCCTTTTGTGTATCTGTAAATATTGCTTGTCAATGACCGACATTAATTCTCAAAGATACACAGTAATAATATCTCAGGGTATCCCATCATATATCCATCCCATAATGCTCTAGGGGAGGGTCAATCTGTGGTCGCTGATTTTTCTATTCTTCCTTGATGAATGCATGTATTGTGTGTTGGTGTGTAAAATCTGTGACATGCCTTTCCACAGCAGCTAACCATAAGAAAATAACAGACTGTCGTATTAAAGTTCATTGTGTCCTCATTACCTGGCCCAGATATTTGTTTTAGTGTATTTGTGTAACAATTTATTCTATTGCAGTTTCAAATAAGACAGATTCTATGCAGTATGATCCAAAATAGTTACTGCTTTAATTTTAAAGCATTTATTATAATAAAAGTTACCTTGTCATTAATCCCTCCCAGGTATTCCTCCTCATTGTGAACACTCTGAACCCATCACCTTCACCACTTCCTGAAGCAATTCTGGAAATCTTCCTTCATGAGTTTCTAATTATATTGTAGTATCTGTTTCAATATTCTGAATCAATGTAAAGTATTTATCTCTCACGGTCATTTTGGTTTCGAGGAAGAGCTCGAAGTCCCACAATGCCAGATGCGGTGCCTAAGGGCACACCAAAATGGTTTTATAAGCCTACTGCTTCACTGTTGAGCAGCATGCAGTCACTACATTGAGTGTATGTTTGATCACATCTCAGAAGCACGCTCAACAAAAGGACATCCAGAACTGCGTTAGGACATGGCAAGGATGATCAGATAGGTGAGTTGAGGCAAGGGGCAGCACTTCGAGGGAATTTGGCAGTTTGTCTTTTACTGTAATAATTTTTAAAATAGTCGCTGTGTATTTTGATCTCCCCATGTATGATAACTATAAAAAGATTTAAAAACAAATCAATTGTTTCAAAATATGCTGTAACTAGTCTTGCACACAGCAAAACCTCTTCTAGCAGCATGTATATATCTCTCCTTTTTCTCAGTTTCTTGTTCCTACTATCAACATTAAAACATCCTCCATTTACTGAGTTCCATCTTCCAGCTGTGGCTCAACTTTCAGGGCAAAGTGCCAAGTTGTTCAAAAGGAATTTGAGTAGCACAGAGGTCTTCCGCAACACGAACATGAGCAATGTAACTTGTGCCTTAGATCCTGCGGTTGTCAGGGAGAAATTCAGGGCCCAATCCACTTCCCAGAATACACAAGAAATGTTTACTCCAAGGGCTCTTGCAAGGAAAAGAACTGCCAGCGTGCAGTGAGACCCTTTAGAAACCCCAACAACAAAGAGCTTCGATAAGAATCTTATCTAACTCCAATTTTTTTCAAAAGAACTAGAACATAAGGTATAAACGTTTTGAGAGTATTTGAACAGATAATTATCCTCCAATCGCTTCAAACGGTATTTGAATCAGATAACCATTTTCAGTTGTATTGAGGTTTGGATATGGAATGTCGCCCAAAAGTCTCAAGTATTTGAATGTTACAGACTGTTTATGGAACCATATGCTCTTGGGAGATTGGGGCCTAGTCTGGAGGGTGGATTACAGGCATGTAAATTGAATTACAGACGTGTAGTGGGAACTTACTACACCTTCCACACCTGGATGCAGGAGGGGCTGATCACTGGGATGAGACCTGGAAGGATATATAAGCTGCTTCCTGCCTTCCTTGGACGACTAGTCTCAATTTGCCTTGACTTGGCTTCCTGATCATGATGTCGTGAGGTGCTGCCTCCACCTCTGCCTTTGCCATGTGCTTCTCTGCAATGCACTTCCATTGCTGTCAGCTGCCCCTGAATAGACTGTGACCTTCTGAAACTGTGAACTAAAATAAACCTTTCCTTCCTTAAATTTGTGAATGTCAGGTATTGAGTCACAGCAATGAAAAAGTAACTAAGACAGGTTGCATCCAAATAATCTCTCCTTCCTCTGACCCAATACAGTGTAGATAATTGGATAAGCTTCCTGAGATGGAAACACTCAACCTAATGCTGAGGATAGAAGTGGAAAATCTGTCTGGAAGAAATGTTTCTGAATATGTATAAATGTCTCTTTTTTCCTACTTGTACTTTAAGTACAATTTATCTGGTGCATAATTCGAAAGAATTCATCAAGATAGTTGTAGTTTAGTTGACTCTAAAAATCACTCTCCAGGAAGATTATTTTTTAAATTGACTTATCTATCTAAGAAAAATTAATAATTTCCTTAAGAAAATATTTCAAGTATTACTAAACATGTTGTTCAAAATGTAAGGAGGGATTTCAGGGAACGCTCTACTGTGGTGCCAATTACATATATAATTTGAAAATGAATTGTTGAGTAGGTAATTAAGGTGCTATTTTGGCATCAAATATAGGCTAAGAATGTTTCAAAAGCTGCTCAGTTGCCTTTGCTTCTCTCATGGGAGTCATCTTTTGAAGGCCTTCCTGTTTCAAATAATTTTTCCAGAGTTAAAAAAAAAACCTTCAGGATCTTTGGAAAACAAAATGTTAATATGATTTATATGTTCATTAAGATTAGGAGCTACTAAAATTAGTCTTTCACATTTCAAGTATTTTTGATTGGTAACTTTGTCTGTAAACAACACAAATAAAATACATGACCATCATTGTACTTTTAGAGTAAGTAAAATGAAAAAAGATCAGTCATTGTGTTCTATGAATTTTAATGTTTTTCTGAATATACTAGGGTTAACTAGATGGTATTGTCCTCCTTTATTTAAATACAGAACTGGTGTGTCTGATTAACAGTTCAGGAAGAAGGGAGACATGATTTCTCATTAAAAATTCTTTACTTCTTAAAAAGAGTTTCCCTGTGGCGAGACGTTACATCTGGCCTTTCCTTTGTCCTGTTCAGTTTTCAGTTGAGTTGGGAGCATGGTGTAGGAGCTCAAGACAAATCAGAGTTAGAATATTTAATTTTGCAATCTTAAAATTTCTTTCTTTTTTCCTGGAATGTGTATCAGGTATTGGCTGGCACCATTTTGTGCTGGCCCTTAAACTGTGTAATGCAGTCCTCCTGTGCTCATGACTCTCTGGTATCCAGACTGACTCCTGCCAGTTGGCTACCTGAGATGAATTGCTGCCAGCTTGGTCTTCTAATCCTTGTTTGTGTAACTTTAATCAACCCACATGCATCCACTTCCTGGTTTTCAGAGCACTGCTTCTCAAATTTAAAAGTGCAAATGACCTCAAGATCTCTCCAAATGCCCATTCTCTTTCCAGTGGACTCGGTTCAGTAGGACTGATTTTGAATCCCAGAATCTCCAACTGCCTCACCAGTGGTGCTAAGGCTGCATGTTGGGCACCGCCATGAGCAGAAGAGAAGATTCTTCTATGGAGTGATAAAAGTAGCATCTAATTACTTTCCAAGTTTCAGATCAGTCCCATATCTGGAATAAGAAATCTTCAAAATAGCAAGCTAAAATCAAGTTGTCCAAACTGGTCACTCCTAAAAAGTGGTCTCTGTGATCTCTACTTCTTGCATTAGAATGTTATCTCCTAGATTTCTGCTTATAGTTGGCAGACCCAGGGATAGGATGCGGAAAAACGAAATGGGAAACCAAAGACTGATGTGTAACTGAGTTAATTTTTTAAATCTTGTGTTTCTGAGGAAGGGAATATTGTCTTGGAGTACAGTCCGTACCCTGTGATCACAATCTCCTAACTACAGCTCCCCTCGCTCCTTAGAGACACTGGAGTATCTGAGGTACCTTTGCTCACAGTGAGGACAGCTGCGTTGTACTTGCATAGCGTCTGGACATACTCACTTTACAGGAACATCTTTATTACTGAGAACTGTCCATTCTGGTTAAGTGAATATCTTCATCTTTTCTAAGTTTAAGCTGTTCGTTCCTTTCCATTTTATTTTTTTTTCTCCTATTTTAGCCAAGTAGAGCATGCATGTCATCGAAAAATCCCATAAATAGTAATTCAGTTTCCCACAGGTAATTATCTCCAGATTTCTAAATTACGCAGAATAAAAAGGTTTTTTGCATTTACGTAAGCCGTTATTTACCGCCTTCCTCTTACAATGTGAGAGACCCCGCACACTTGCCTTCATCTTTCCCATCACTCAATGCAGTTTATTACCATTTTAATGAATTCAATAAATAATGCTGTCTCATATTCTAAAAATCTACGTTAGATAATATATATTGCCAGCCCAGTCCAGTTGTGGCATGATTAATGTTTGTAGTGTAAGTTTTTCTTACTTTCCGCCCATTTGTGTCTCTGTAACACACTGTATGTGCACAGGGAAGGTGTATTTCCTGCGTGCCATGTACTATTGGGTCTTATCTTTTTTACCCAGTGTTGATAATCTTTTCCTTTCAATTAAAGTGTATAATTCATTTCTATTTAATGCAACTACTAACAATCTTTGGCTTAAATATATTTTGTTTCTATTTCTTTTTTACTTGTTCCACTTTTCCTTTGATATTTTCTCCCACTTCTGCCTTCTGTTGGACAGAGAGCTGTCGGTATTTTATTTTTCCTGATATTGGTTATTTATTCTCTCTCCCCGGTTTCTCTCTTTCTCCCTCTTCCTACTGATGTTGTCCTGAGTTTCACAATGTGCGTCTTCGCCGGAGACCGGTCTCCTTTTGAATCATGTCGCCCTTCGCAGCGACGTGAAAACCTCGCACTGCACGCTCTCATTCCCTGTGGTCTTCATCTGTGTCATTACACCTTTTCTATACCTCCAAATGCGTGCTATTCTTTTTGCTTTGAACGATTGTCTTTCAAAGAAACTTCAAAAATAAGAATAAATATATTTTAGTTACCCATGTATTTACCATTTCCAGTGTTTTTCACTCTACTCTGTAATTTCAAGTATCCATCTGGAATTATTTTTCCTCTGCCTGAGGACTTCAATGATTCTGCCATGTATATCTCTTGTCTTCAAATTTTCTCACTTTTTGATTGCTTGAAGAAGTCTTTGAATTATGAGTAATTTTTCTGTGTATGGATTTTTAGGTTAATAGATTTTTTTCCCAACAGTGTTAAAATGCTGTTTCACTGTGTTCTTGCTTGTAGCTTTCTAATGGTAAGCATGTGATTATTTCTGTTTGTGTTGTCTGTTGTGCAATTCTTTGTTCTTTTTGTGGTGTTTGCTAATTTGATTATAACAAGCTTCTGTGTGGTTTTCTTTGTGTTTTTGCTGCTTGGATGTATTAAGATTCTTAGATCTGTGAGTTTATAAATTTTTACCAATGTTGCCCATATATTTTTCTTTCTTTATGCTGTGTAGGATTCCATGTACAATTATGACATAATTTTTAAATATCATCCCACATATCACTAAAAGCTGGTTTATCTTTTGGGTCTCTTTTCTTTTTTTCCCCTTAACTTGCATTGATCCTTCTGCTGTTTTCAAGATCAGTGATCTTTTCTTCTTGAGGGTCTAATCTTCTAATCCTAACTAGTGTTTTTATTTACAGTATATTTATTCATCTATAAAAAGTTCATTTTGATCTCTTTTCACTCTTACGTTTCCTTTCTCATTATGTTCATATATTCTTAGAAGCATTTGAGTGCATCTATTATTAATTCTCAAATATCTACCTGTATTATTTTTATAATCTTGAATTACCTGGGTCTGATTGTCTTCACTAATTTTTCCTCAGGTATGTGTTAAACTTTAATGGTATGTCTTATTATTTTTTCCTTAGGAGATACTGAATATTGTGAATATTGTATTTTTTTAGTGTCTAAACTTTGGATATTTTTTAATTTTCAAGAGTGTTGAGCTCCGGGATTTAAGTTATTTATAAGTCAGTTTAATCAAGAGGACTCAGTTATGCCAGGTCCATAGTGAATGTCTTTCAGTCTGTGTGAACTTGGAATTGACTGTTTCTCCTCAGTCATTCTTAGTCCTGATTGAATTTCCCCCTATGCAGCTGAGTATTCTGGGGGAAAAAAGAAAACAAGAAGAACTGCATATAGGCTTTCCTTCTGTATCCTTTCAAGAGCCGTACCCCACCCTTTCACCTACCTCTCCATTATCACTAATTTCTGTTTCCTCAACTTAGTGAGACGTTTGCCATTGTTTGAGATTTTTCTTTCTGTGCATCCCAGAAATATATCTCTAGACAAAAAGCTGAGGTGACCACATCCCCATCTTCTTCTCCTGTGAAGGTAGCCTTGTCTTGCACTTGCCTGTTGTGCAGCATCTGCGAACAGCCTTTTACAGAATTTGCTCAGTTTTCTTGTTGCTTAAGTCAGAGGGCTGGTTCCTTTTGTTACAACATAAACAACATTACAATCTTGCTTCCTAAAAATTTATACTAATTCCCTGCATCCAACCTGCTCTTGGCCAGTCCCCGTGTTTTGAATCTGTAATTCCAGCACGTTGGAGGCTGAGGTGAGAGGACAGCAAATTTGAGCCCAGCCTGGGCGACTTAGCAATTTAGGAAGAGCTTGTTTCAAGACCGAAAAAACTAAAAATATGAGCTGAGAAAATGGTTCTGTGTGAAGGCCCTGAGCTTGATCCCCAGTAACAAAACCAACGAACCAACCAATCAACCAACAAACCCTGCTTCTGTTAAAATTAATTATAGTGAGTTTGTTTTCTGTGTTTTCAACTAGCATATAAATTTGACACCTATGTGAATGATTACAATGGAACCTAAAAAATTGCAATTTGGGATTGGTTGCCTGAACTGCTTGATTGAGAGACCACTGCCAGCACACAATGACAAAACAGCTACTTTAATAATTTTACTAACAGCATTACCTGTAGTCACCTGGAAAAAAAAGCCTGTCAAAGTAAAGACTTTGGTAGTGTTGGTATTTCCACAATAGATTGCTATCTCTGAGCATATGTATGGGTAACATGATTTAATTATTTCTGACGATGCTTAAACAAAAGAGCTCAGCATTTTAGATGGTTGGCTTATGACACGGCTGAACGTATAGATAGCAATGCTATTTGTCTTAAACTCCTATCTTTTATAGAACTGATGGAACCAGCTATAATATGCAAAGGGTGGGAGTGGGAGCAACAGCCATGCTGCCAAGTGCTGGTGGAGTGCAGAGAGACCCACCTGGAGTCCAGGGGAGCCCTGTTATATGAAGATGTCCAGTAGGTGGCAGGGAAGAAACTGTATTTCTAATTGTGACATTCTGGCTGTTCTGTAGAACATCAAAGAAAATGCTGAAGTATCATTAAGGTCACTATTCAGCTAAATCATGACATCTGAAGATCAGAAAAGAGAAGGAGAGAGAGAGAGAAAGAAAGAGAGAGAGAGAGAGAGAGAGAGAGAGAGAGAGAGAGAGAGAGAGAGAGAGAAACTCATATTATCTGGAAAGCATTTTAAGAAACATTAAGGCCCTTTTTGAAGATTCTAATTTGGGGTAAAATATCTTACCTTTTATAAGTTTCCCACATGATTAAATGTGCAAAGTGCTATGAACCACTACTTTAATGGACAGACAGACTGATGAATAAAAATAAATCTGAAAATATTGTGGAAGTTCTAAACTGGATTAAGCTATCCAAGCAGGAGGCTGGGAGAAACAGCCTCGATGGAGGAGGTCTGCCTCTTGTTGTGATGTAGCACAAGTCCCAACATCAGAGGCACACATCAAACTTTGGCTGGGTCTGGGGTGGGCTGCACCACCAGTCAAGGCATTGGATGTGGCAGGGAGGGCTCAGAGCAGGGATATTTGAACTGTCTGTGGTCTCATGGATAGTAAATGAGCTCTACCAATATTTGGACAGAAATTCTTCTGGGAAAAATTCCTATCATTCAAAGAAAAATTTTAAATGAATTTAAAGCATTATAAAGAAGTACCTGCAATGTTGTATTGAAATATTTCAATTTTTATTTTTAACTATTCTTTCACGCATTGAGTTCATATGCAATTTATTTAGAAAGCCCTACAATCACTAAAAAAAAATTGCCTAGCATGTGGCGATATTGAGAACATGTGGAAGGGAAAATGTTCTTTTACCAAGACAGCTGTTTTTAATCCGCAAAATTAGATCTGAGTATTATTTTAGATGAGGCCTGACTCCTATGCCTTCAAACTAGCTCTTAATGCAAAATAGTGTTTAGAGTACGGTTCTGCTTCACAGCCCATCAAACACAGGAGGATGGCAATAGATGGGCAAGAAGCAGCTGAATTAAATTTTAGATATAGATTTAACAAGATGTGTTTATTTATCTTGTAGTTCTTATAATTTGGAGAAAAGGCCAACAAGGGGAAAAGAGAGAGAGGATGTTACAGACTGCCTAAAAGTCAAATTTCATTTCTCTATTCGAACAGTAGCTGTGCCTCCACATAACTTCATGATCTGCAGCTTTTGACCACACAAACAGATGAAGTCGCTGGAAGAACAGGATTGGTGTTCCCACCAGTCCAAGGGCCCACAATCTGTAGCCAGATGTACTTACTGACTACAGGCCTGGATGGGAAAGTGTTTGGGGCCTATGTGTGTTCTGAGCAGATCAACAGGGTCTCTCTCTATAGTCGAGGCTGGCCCTGAGCCCACTATGTAGCCCAGGCTGGCCTTTAGTTAAAAGTAATTGTCCTGCTTCAGCCTCCTGAGTGCTGTAGTTAGAGGCATGCACCATCACACCTGGCTTAGGTGGTGCTGGGGAATCGAACCTGAGCACTCTGACGTCTGTGCTATTGCCCCAAACCCGTTTTTCTCCTTCTTACAAACAGTCTTTGGTCCTATCTCTGTTTCCTGAAGTAGCATATTTCTGGGCTAAGTAGGAAAATTTCAGACATAAAAGTTACTTAGATATGTTTAAGTGTGCCTTACTTTTGCTGTGTTTCCTGAGGAGTACTTAGATTGTAATCCCATGTGTTCAACTCTATTGAGCTTTCACTTTCCCGTCAACCTCTTAGATTGAAAAGATGCTCTTCACCCCAAAGTTTCGTTAGTGTCATATTTGTCTTTTCTTCTTACCTCTTCAGTCTTTCTGAATTTAATATAGGAGTATGGCACGAAGTGAGAAACTAAAGTGGTTTTCTTGTTATGCGTCACCATGTGATTGTATCAGCACAGTTTATTAGAATAATGGTTCTCTTTTTTATTGAGTTAGAAGACTTTGATATGGTGAAATTGGCCCAGGATAAGAAATAGAATGTATTTATGGAAATCTGGAATATTTCATCGATTTTTCTACTTCTATGTGTGCCAGTTGTATGTCCCCATAGGAGAGGGCTGATAGTCTGTCTTTTTTGACACTCTTGTGTATTCTTGCTTGTTAAATTACTCTTAAATTATAAGGACATAAAAAATAGAAACATTATTGAAGTATAAATCAAAAACAGTAAAATTCTCTGTTCTCGCCTTTATTTTTCCCTTTTCTACACTTCCCAGATGTAAGTACTGTTAATATTTTGGTACAACCAGATAAATTTTCAAACATTTGGTAGGACTGAAAATATTACCAGTGGTTTTTGTTGTAATTATGCTAATGTGATATATTAACTTATGAAAAACTGATAAATATTATGTACCTGTTCAAAAAAGAAATTTATTTACTTAACCTTTATATTATTTATTTCATTAAACTTCATAATCCTACTTATATATGTTCAAATTTTTTATATTATTCACAGCCTATGTGAAGGGTTTTTAAAAATGTATTTCCTGTGATCAGTGATGGGATAAATGTGTTCTGCTTTTGTACCATACATTTTAAAAATTAATTTTAACAATTTAGAAATGAGTTAATTTGGGATTTTTATACCACATCATCCCATTATGTGCAGATTGTGATAATTCCATATCATTTATGTTATTTATTTATTTGCTTCTAGTTTATATCTTTATTACTTTTGAAAACTTTTAGAACAAAATTAAATATCAGCAGAAATAACACATGCTCTTATTAATCCTGATAATAACTAGACTGTCATTGCAGCACTTGTTGTGAGAGACAGTAAGCGAAGTCTCTGTGGCCGCCTTACTGGGGCCAAATCCTGAGCGTGATATTTTTCTGACGGTGTAAATTTGCACAGACTTCTCTCTACACCTCACTTTTCCCATCTTTAAAAAATGGACCTTATACTAGTTTCTACCTTATGTGATTTGTGTAATGATTAAGTGAGTTGATATTTTATAAAGCACACATAAGTGTCCATATTTCAGTGAGCAAGAGTTAGTGTTTTATTTCATCACTGTCCTTAAGACACCTTCAATACACCCAAATACTCTGCGGTAATAGCAACATACTAAAGATATCCAACTAACGAGGTACAAGGGCCTGTAATCACAGCACCGCGAGGAGGCCGAGGCAGGATGACGACATCCTGGAGCCCAGCTTGGGCAACTTAGTGCCATAACAAAACCTTGTCTCAAAATGTAAAAAAGTAAAGGGGCTTGGAATGGAGCTCAGTGTGAAGGCCCCGGGCTTGATTCCCAGTACAAATCAATCAATAAACAAATTGCAATCACTGAAGGATAGTACTTCAGTGTTTTATTTTTTTTTAACCTTCTTTTCATGTTGAACTATATTTAATTGGCTCAATGTTTTCTAAGAATATTGATGATACTTTGGAGTGGGTGTAAATTAATACCATTGGTGTTTTAGCAGATGCAGACTGCTGGAAATGAAATGTGGGCTTAAGAAGTTTACCTGCTTTAAAGTCTTGTTGCTTTAGGAGTCTCCTGCCTCTTTTCTGTTCATCTTAAAAACAAGACTGATGGGAGTTTTTTGTTGGTTTGTTTTTGTATTAAGGAATTAGAAACTGAGAAAAGTGGCTGTGATGGTCAACCTCTGCCTTCCGTCTGGCTTTGCCAACTCATTGTAGATACTACAAGCTCAGGGCACCAGGAAGACCTGACAGCCAGATTTTAGAGATTTTTATATGTCTCCATCTCTGATGTTAGATGTATTTCCTTTATCATAGGGGCTCCCTTCCCTTGAGTGCCTCATCCAGTCCCCAGTTTTAAATTTCATCTATATGCTAATGACTGCCAAATTCTACTTCCAGCACTGACCTCAATCCTGCTCCAAGTCGTGAGTTTAAGTGCCTTCTTGACATTTATCTTAGTCCTATCATTATCCAGAATGTCCTTAATATTTTAATTTTTAGCATGACATGACACCTGCTGATTTCAAATAGAAGAGTTTTTTTGAGAGCAGGTGACTATAACAAGCATTTTGGGTGTCACATTTAAGTGTCTAATAAATATTTCAACTTTAGTTTGTCCAAAAGTGAATTCATGGTATCTAAACCTGCTGATCCTTACTTTCCTCCATTAGAGCAAATAAAATTCTATTCTTTCACTTGCTCATGTCAAAAACCTGAAGCTTCTTGTGACTCCTATCTTTCCCTTAAATCCTTACCCATCACTTCACACAATCTCCCTGTCATCCTTGCCCAAACATCCATCATTTCTCCAGCTTTATCTTATTTATTTATGTAATCTTGTGGTACTATGGCTTGAACCCAGGACCTTCACACTAAGCTGCATTCCCAACCCCCTTTTTATTCTTTATTTTGCAAAGCAATCTCACTAAGTTACTAAGTTTTCCAAGGTGAATTCAAACTTGCATGCTCCTTCTTCCCAGAGGCCTGAGATTACAGACAAGCACCACCGAACCTAGCACAGATACATTCGGCGAACATCCTACCTGCATTCACTGCTGCAGTCTTGGTCTGTGTCTAGCCCGCTCCCAGCACAGCTGCAGGGATCATCCCCAAGGCACCTTAGCTGCCGTTGCTCCTTGGCCCCTAATCCTCTCTTGGCCTTCCATTTGGGGCAGAATAAAATTCAAATTCTCACATCTTCTTTCACGCTCCCCACACTCCCCTCTGCTCCCCTACACATTTTGCAGTCATCCTCTTGGCTCACCATGCTCTGTGCTACTTTCCTAGTCGGCAGCATGTACTGCTTTGATGTTCGCGTCCTTTGGTTTTTGTACGTAAGATAGCGTTATACCCTAAAAAGGCCACTGGCCTTCGTGATCATTGTTCCCTGTCAATTATCCTTGCATCATCTTTCTTCAGAGAATGTGGTCCAGTCGACACATACTTCTTGTTTGTTTGCATACTGACTCTTTCCTCATTGGCACACAAGTGCCACAAGAATAGGGCTTTGCTTTCCTACCAAATATACTTATTGTGCCTACCACATTTTGGCCCTAAAAGAATTCAATGAATATTTTTTATATAACTGAACCATAATAACCAGAACGTATTATGCATTTTCAGTTAATGTAGGTATTGAAAAAGAACATGAAAAATATAACAGGCAACATGAGTCCCTTAGGGACAAGTCCTGTGGTAAACCGTTTACATAGAGCCTCTGAAAACTCTATGGAAGTGCTATGTAGAGAACACATTACTCAGTACAGTCTCACTTCTGTTTGATGATTTCCATGTTCATGGGCTGGATTGATACTAGGTAGGAGAATTTTAGAAATAAAACCATTTATTCAAGAGTTTATTAATGGAAAGAAAGGCCTCTATTTCATTCACAAAGAAAAAAATTAATACAATCATAGTTCATTGGAGAGGTGGCACACATGAATGTGTGATTGACTTCATGGTTGTTTATTTGATCAAGTTTCGGTGAAGGAGGGAAATGGCTTGGAATTAGAGGCGGGGGCACCAATAGCAGGCTGTCTTTTCTTCTGAACAATCAAGTAAGAGCAAAAAGAAGTCACATTAATCTGGTTTTAAATTCTTCTTCTGCACTTGATGTCTCTGTAATCTTTGGCAAATTGCTTTAAATCTGTATTCTAACTAACACAGTAACGTATTTTCATTATTCAAGGTGAAACAAGAAGGGTTATACTTAGAACAGTGTCTACCAGACTTAGAAAATGAACAACAAATGTCAACAATTTTTTTCCCAGGACTAGATTTCCTGTAGATTCTTCTCAATAGAAGGATGCTATATTCTAATAGAGAAAAAGAAGTTGAAGTTTTGATCATCAAAGAGATCTTTGGTGTCTTACTTTCCCGGAGAAGCACCATGACTCATTTGAGTTCTGAAAGTATTATTGAAAAAATGATAGCATCTCATTTAAATGTGTACTCTCAATATCTTTTTGGGTCTGTTTGAAGCTTGTTACTCATACTATATTTATAGTATAACCAAACATTTAATGTATGACATAATGCTGTCCCACCTGAAGGATTTGAGGTTTATCCACCCTTGCTGACTTCAAGGATATCCTTGGAGGGTCCTCCAGTATCTGAGATTGTCCTCATATATATATTAAAAACCGCTTTGTGATTTTCATGTCCTATAAGGTCTAGGAAGGTGGCTATGTAGATACGAACTCAAGAGCTCTCCATTTCTTTGTGCCCATTGGAATTCTTACAAACAATTACCAACTAGGCTGGTCCTGAATTCACTATGTAGCCCAGGTTGGCCCTGAACTCATGGCAATTCTCCTTCCTCAGCCTCTGAAGTGCTGGAATTACAGGAGTATGCCACCATGCCTGGCTTTATGTGGTGCTGGAGAATTGAACTCAGGGCTTGTGCTTGCTAAGCAAGCACTTTAATGGCAGTACCATTCCTCCAGCCCCTCAACTTCTCTTTGAATGTTAAATTTTCAGTCTTATTTTACACATCATAATGATGTAACACTATTATATTTAAAAAAATAGAAATACATATCAATGAGTCTCATGAATACAGTTGCAAATTTTTGCTATCATCTAGATTATACATGAATACAAACACAGATGCACATATAAAATACATACCAACATGCTAATATGTGAATATGACACTTACGCTTTCTAGACCTATGGCATGTTCTTCTTTGAGTCCAGGGAACAGAATTGTCTTCTTTTCAATAAATATCTTTATCAGCCCTCCTCACTATATGCCCATTCACTGATCTCCTTTGCCATTCCTGCTCAGAAATTCAAAGCAAAGTTTCCTTTCTATAGCTAATGTTCTTAAGCTAGGTTTCAAAATTGTTTTACATATTTTAACTTTAAAACATATATTTGGCTTTTATGTTTATGTTATTGTTAATTTAGTACTGCTGTACTACATTTTTATAAACTGCCATGGATTTAAATTTTAAGCATGCAGATAAAATTTTGTATCATGTAAAATGAACTTTTCACAAAAGAATTGATTTCAGTTTTATAGACCAGCATCAGAATACAATGTATCAGAAGATACATAACATTATCAGGGAATGAAGGTGAATCTGAAATACAGAAAGTGAGAACCAATATAAATAAAATTTGCAAACAGCTGGGGTTTACTGATGGTTTTTCTACTTTTCATATGATGCTAAAAATAATTTAACGTGATTGTTGAATTCCTTGCATAAATGGAGTAGTAGTAAGAATTATTATAATAATATCTAACATTTTTTGAGATCTTTCTATGTGACTCACAGCCTAATGGTAGGCATTTAGAAGCATTGCATGGAGTATCTAATTCTATCTCATCACAGTGTTATGATGTCAAAACATCACAGGCGGGGAATTCCAGAGAGAGGTTAAGTAACTAACCCAAGTGTACATAGCTTGGAAACAGCCAGAGGTGGAGTCGGAACCCTAGTGATATGATTCCAGGGAGTGCATTCGATTCCATTTGCAAGGACTGAGTTATGGATTTTTTTTCTGAAAGGAAACATAATATGTACTTTGGGATATTTTTATTGATATATTATTTTTCCTTAGCGGGGATAGCACTGGAAACAGAATATTTTAAATCAGAAAGTATCAAAATGTGTTTAGCAGCAGAAACTGCAATAAAGCAAGTAGCATGGAGACACCCACTATATATAAGATATTACCAAAAAAAAAAAATAAACTCACAGAGGAAGTCAGCGAACTTGAGAGACTGATATCACGGGGCAGTGAGAAGACAACCCTGTCTCCTGAAGTCCTCCACATCAGTGACCTCCAGAGCTCTTCAGGGCTCCAGGAGTTTTGTAAAGCACAAGATAAAAACCAGTCTTGTATTTTATGGCTTTTCATATTGAGGTGAAACCCATTATGTTCAAAATGTCAGATATCGAATTTCACATTTAGCTTTACAGCCTCAGTTATAATGAAAAACATGCATTATTCATCAGCATCAGACACAGTACTGGGTGATTAGATTCACGAAAAAAATGAATCTGTGATTTATATAAAAGACTTTTCTTAGTAAAAGAATTTCACTCCCCCATATCTCCTTTTAACTGATTTGAGAAGATTCATCCCCGTTGATAGGAACTCTGATCATGACCACTGAGCTCCTCCCTGACCTGGAGACCTCAGCCCTGAGATCCCCCTTCTATAATGTGTTTTGCGGTCTTGGACTCGGGTCCTAATTCTACAGGCCCCAGATTCCCTTATCAAATCGCTGCCTGGTGGATACTCTAACAGGAAGCAATAGCAAGAGATTGGGAGTTGAGAGACCCTATAAGTATCCTTCAAGTATGGAGGAGAGATTTGGCTCCAGACTCCAGATGTTTTCAGCACTGCCTATGTCTAAAGTTCTAGCCAGTGTTCCCTAGAGTTCCAACACATCAGCTGTGAGGCTTTGCCACGTCAGAGCGGAGACTAGCACGTGCCTCTGGTTGCAGAATTATCCACTTACAGGTGAACTCCTAAATCCCGTAGCACCGCCTGTCCTTGTCTCTCCCTAGGTGTGATATGTCTATGGTTCCCAACATTTTTGGCACCAGGAACAGTTTCATGGAATTTTTCCACAGACTGTAGTCAGAGGATAGTTTCTGGATGCTTCAAGTACATTACATTTATTGTGCACTTGTTATTATGATTACATTGGGATGTATGATGAAATAATTACCCATCTAATCATAATGCAAAATCAGTGGGCTTCCCGAGCTTGCTTTCTTGCAACTAACTGTTCCCAACTGGGGGTTTCAGGAGACAGTGACACCTACAGAGCATTACTTATGTCTGATTCAGACAAATTTAGTGAAGTGGTGGTCGTCAAAGCTTGCTTCTGTTCTTCATGGTCGCCTTTCTTTTCTTTAAAAAAAATCCCAAGGCCCATCTTTTAATACAGGATGCTTGTTCTCCACATGGGGAAACAGCACTGAAGGTCTCTTGGCTTAACTAGATAGCCAGTTGACATATATTTTACAAAGCATACTTAGAGAATGTGACTCACTTGTGGCAATGAATTTGTAATTTAAGTAGGATTTTTGGTATTTTCTTATAAATGTAGGTTTCTTTCTGTTGGCAGTCTTAGATCTTCTGCTGTCTCCTTACTCGGTCATTTCTCCTGTTCACAGAAGCTCTCCAAGGATTTGAACTCATTTTGACGAGGGTTAGTTTGTAGGACTACCAAAACCATTACTGAAGTAATCATGCAGTACAGGAAAGAGGCACAATGGAAGAGCGGATAAAATGATGGGACGGTCACTCATGGACAAAATAAGAATTCAATTCTGCTTTAAACACGCCACCAGATGCAGCTGTGCCATTGACACACATCCACTCACTTGCCACTGTGAAGCCTGCCACCTGATACGGGTTTATCGTCACTTTCCACTCACTGATAGGGCTTTGATATGAGTCTGCAAGAAACTGTTTTTTATGATCTCTGTGCCCTCAAACCTCTGTGTTACTGTTCACAGGTATTTGTAGCTGCTCTCCAGGGTAGCATCACGCCGTCAGCTCTCTCTCGGATCATCAGACATTAGATTCCCACAAGGAGTGCACAATCTACATCCCTCGCATGTGCAGTTCACAGTAGAACTTGTGCTTCTAGGAGAACCTAATGCTCCCCGTGACCCAACAGGAGGTGGAGCTAGGTCAGTGCCGGCAATGGGGAGCAGCTGGACCCAAGGCTTCACATTTGGCCTCACTACTGGATGCCTGTCACGTGGCCTGGGACTGGCTCAGGGCCCAGGGGATGGAGAACCTTGTGATTGAAGATTTCTTCAGTTTCTGATAGCTGTACTATTTTTCAGCCTCTCCTTTGGCACTTTTGACCTTCCAACATGTATAACCACCTTCCTGTAGTAAGATACCCTCTCTGAAATGCCAAATATTGTTTTATTTTTCCCACAGAGCCACGAGACCTCATACAAGTCGCTTACCTCCCTCGGCAATGAAACATCCCTGACTTTGCTTCTTTCTTATGTTCTGTGTACACTAGTCCTTCAGGTTCATCAGCGTCATGGTGAAACCAGTCCCACAACCAGCCCCGTAGGCCAACCAGCCTCATGGTTTTTCAGGTATTTACGTCATCTTGACTACAGAACACAAATTATGCCAAACTTGAGCTTCACCTGGCTCTATTTCTTGCCTCTTTTATCTGTATGATATTCACCATGTACCGATATTCTCCAATTTTTCTCATCCTTAATACAAGAATAATAGTATTTGTTCAGAGGGTTAATATACTTAGAATTAAATGCTTGGAATTTATTTTTGTGGCACATGTTAGGCAAACACTATCTCTGAACTATGTACTCAACCTCTAAAAGTTTGGATTTCAGGAGGAAAACCATACATCAGGTATCTTTCACAGAATATTAAATGCAGAGAAAACATTATACTTCATTTGTTATATTATTATGTCTGCTTTTCCTCCTGTCTCCCTGTCTTTCCTTCCCATTTTGGATGGTGTTTCAAAAAACACTCCTTTAATTGTATTGCTTTTCAGCTCAAGAATCTATATAATGCATCATTTTGATTCTCAAGCCAAATTATGTTCTTGCAATTCAATACCCTTCAATTCAGTTAGCTGGAACTAGCACAGGTGAATAACTCATAGTGGTCTTAAAAATAGTAGAATATATGAGCACTCAAGCATACACTGCGATATCCATGTAAGACGGTGATTACAACAAAGAAGAATGTAGAGGAAGCCTAGGAATCTCATAGTATGTGAATTGTGTGAATTCAAATAAAGCCCTCTAGGGCTCATGGGACTGAACTGAGTTTCAGAGAAAAGCAAGACTTAACAAGACAAAGACAGAAGGATAGTCAACCAGTCATGGTCTATTCAAGCTCAGCTTAGTTCTCAATATGAGAAAATATTCACTGCTTCCTCCCTGTATGCCTAGGATACTCTAGGCTAAAGTTCTTCCCTGTTTAAACTCCATGGCTCCTTCTCATTCCCTATGCCTATCTCTCTTTACTTCATCCTTCCTTTGCCCTGGCTGCCCAAATTGCTCAGCTGTAGAGCATGCTCAGACACACTCAGGGTTGCTTCTCTGTAGGTATGAACTAGCTTTCTAGTTATTTGCATTATACAAACAATTTATTTAACACATTGCTGTGTTAGGTCATTAGCTGATTAAATGCTCCTTTGACTAGAAGAAAAGAAAAGATTGCTGAGATTCTTATGCAGGAGAAAAAAAGGAGAAAGAGGAAGAAAAGGGAAAGAAAGAGGAAAAAGAAGGCACTGAGATGTAAGGAGTGTACATGTTGGTTTCTGGAAACACGATGAGAAGGCAAAAGAGGAACAGAAGAGACAATTTTATGTAACTCTGAAAATTATAGACACCAGTTAGAATATTATTACTTACAGTGCCCAATTACTACAGCATGAATAGAGATTAAAAGTTGTATTCCATAGAAGATAAAACTAAATTTTAGAAGTCTGAATCTTAACCAAATTGCTTTTTTAAAATAGAAGGCCTGTAAGAATGGCTTTGTGATTGGTTCATAGTGCAGGCAGCTTTGGGATCAAACCAAATCATTTTGCTTTTCAGAATAACTCCCATTTGCATTCATGCTTTCTCCACCTGATCTAATTTCACTGTCTGGATCCCCTTACCAGTTAATTATGTTGTCTTATAGTTTTAAACCAGAAATTATGGGCCTAAGAAGAGCTAGTACTTAATATATAGGAAAATAACCTAAACAGTAATAATTATAAAGAAGAGAACATTTGAGGTTTATTTTTAATCCCTGCACCTGGGGCAGGAATGGGCATGTACTAGTTGTATACTGATTGAAGAAATTACATTAAAACAAAGAATCTAATTGTCCTCCATTAAGCATTTGTCTTCTGAGTTGGGGCTGGGCTCGAAGAAACAGCTCACATTTGTCATCACCAAAGGGCAACAAAACACACTGCTGTTCAGGCATCAGGCCCAATCCATTGATTCAGGAACGACGTGCCCTCTCTGGAGTTAGAAGGTGGGGCAGGTAGTCAGGCTGGGATGCTGAGACAGAAGACATGTACTTGTGGAACCCAGGACGTGATGATGGAGATGAAAGGGTGGAACTTTCTGCACTGGCATGACTCCCTAGTTCCTACCTTTGATTTAGTTGTTTGGTAATGTGATGCTTCAAGGTGTCCTGCTTATACTTGGATCATTGGTCCCTTGTGCCTCAGAGAGTGCGAGAGTAGAATTCTAGAACTCTAACACCAGAGATCTTAAATTGTCCCTGCAGCTGTCTGCCTCTGGACAACATGTCATATGAGAGAAAAAAAATTCTCTCTTTTTAATTAAAGCAGTTAACACATGGAATCTTTTATTTACTATACACAGGACATTTCATACTCATGCCTGCAGACATCCTAGCTGACACAAATCTGTTCTTTGTCACTTAGGATTAATAGACTTTTTAAAAAGAAAATGACTTTTAACATCTTCAATATTCATACAGAATATTCACAAATGCCAATGTATATATTCAGGGCATCCCAAAATTTTAATTTTTCTTATGAATGGTGATTTGGGGAATACCCTACACATTGAATTTAGTGTTCACATAGTTTTTTCATAATATAAATTTTACTTCAGATATTATGACGAATTTTATTCTGAATAAGCAAAATTTCAAATAATATTATATTAAATACAATACTTTTAAGATGTTACATATCTAGTGAATTTTGGGACACCCTGTATTATCCAATGTAGAGTATGACCCACACAAACCTGCCAGATAAATGGAGGTGATCTTCGGAACAAACTTTTTGCCTGCCCACTACTACTACTCTCTGCTTTAAAATATATATTGCTGGAAATATGTTAACGGGAGGGATACCAGAGCATAACAAAATAAAATATTAATACTACTGTATTGTAATTTAAATTTAAAGTGACATTTGTGAACTCAGTTTAATCAGTGAGAGAGAAAAAAAAACCGCCCATGAAGAATTTCAAGTCATTTATATAAACTAATTAAAATACCTACTCAAAGAAAGTGGAAGAAGCATAAATGCCCAGTTATGTTATGTGAGAGCTTTCCATAGTGATTTCTTTCCAAAGGGTATGGTATGGAAGGAGGGTGGAAAGGTACCTATATATGAGAAGCCTGGCAAACACTCCAGTAGGGTGACAAAGGTCAGCACTAGCAGTAATGTCATGTTGATTCCTTTGACACAAAGTGATAAAAATGGCATCTGACTCCTGTTCTTCCTCCCACAAATACATCACCCAAACCTAATCACAAGAAAAAAAATTATCAATACAAAATTGAAGGACATTGTATATGATACCAGCCAAATCTTTAAAGCTGCCATGAAAAACAAAGAAAAAAGTGTCACAGCCGAGAGACTAAGGAGATACAGCTAAGGAGACGTGACTAGATGGGACTCTAGAACCAGAAAAAGATTGCAAGACAAAACTAAGGAAACCTGAATAAAGTATGGACTTTGGTTAATAGTCATACAGCAATAGTTGCTCATGAACTCTTGCAAATGTACCATACTACTACAGATGCTAGTAACTGGAAAAAGTAGGTGTTGATTGTATGGGAACTCTTCACTCTCTTTGCAATGCATTCTGTAAAACTCAGTTGTTCTAAAGTTAAAAGTTAATTAAGATAGTTTTTTGAAAATCATTTCAAAATAATTTAAGATAATTGAGCTTACTGGTAAGGAATTTAAGAACTACCACGGCTGGCAGAGCTATTACTAAATGTACCTCGATTACTTTGGAGCTTCTGATTCAGGTTCTAGCACATGTTCAAGTTAACAAAATTTGATTGGGGTGTAGCCAAAGGTTCTAGAATCCCACGATGAGTTTTGGAAAACTACAGAAATTGTTTGAGTTTCTCAGCTTGAAGAAAAAGACTTGATGTTGGAATATAGTAAATGATGATCAAAAACAATATAAATATTATAATGTCGTGACTGTACATTGTAAGAAAAAATTCTCCCACGTTCGACATGATTTTTGAATGACTCATTTACTGAACATTCATTCATTTAGACAAAAATCCAGTTTTACTTATATGCACATAGAACCCAAAATCATTTTATATATTAATACAATATATGTAACATCAACATATAATAAATTATACAGGAACACAACCATGAACATATTTTAACCCATATTTTACAGTGTGAATATAATTTTTAAACATCCAAAATATCTAACTGAAGGCCCTAATTAGGTTTTATGGTTTCAAACGCAAATAAATACTTATTGATATGTTTACTCTAACAACATAATTTTTTTCTAACGACCAAATGCGCCAACAAGATCTAGAAGTCCTGGAAGAATAAAAATCTTATTTCTTTTGGAATAACACCAATGATAAAATATAGTCATACATATAATATTAGAGAAAACAATTTTATAAGCTACCCGACAGGTTAGAGTTTAATAAAAGAATCTGAGATCATTCCTCTTATTTTATCAAACAATAATATTGCTTTGATAAAATTTCTCAGCTGTGAAAGATGTCAAAATCTACTGTGCAATGAATAGCAATTGAAAAAACTTGGTTTACAAATGGGACTTAGAGTGAAGTTGTATTGTTTGAAATGTAACAGTCATGTGGAATAAAAAGTCAAAGAGAAAATGCTAGATTCTAAAATGCTAGCCACAAAGGAGTTGTAAAAAATAGAACACTAAAATCTCACATGTAAAATATATTGTTTATGCAAAAAGATGCACAAGTATAACTGTTCTGCAAGGTTAGTTTTACTCCTTACAAAAAGTAGTACTGAATATTTCACCATTTAATTGCATACTTATCAATTAAGCTTAGTCGGTGTAATCATTAGAGCTCTTAAACAAACAAGATAGGAAATACTTGTTATGTGGATTTATTAGGTCAGCTTTGGAGAGTCCACAGTTGAACATTTTTTTCATATATTTGCTGGCCATTTTTACTTCTTCTAGAAACAGTCTATTCATTTCAATTGCCCATATTTTAATTGGGTTTTTGATTTGGATGGGTTTATCTTTCTACAGTTCTTTGAGTAATTCAGTTATTAATCCCCTGTCAGAAATGTAAAGGGTAAAAAAAATTACCTTTCTGATAGTTCTCTCTTCAATCTTAATTTTTTTCCTTTGTCATGATGAAGATTTTTAACTTAATATAATCCCATTTGTTAATTCTGGGGCTCATTTCCCTTGCATGAGGCACCCTACTGAGAAAGTCTTTGCGCATGCCTGTATCTTCGATAGTTTCACCTATTTTGTCCTCTAGGAGGTTCAGTGCTTCTCTTTTAACAACTAAGTCTTTTATCTACTTTGACTTGATTTTAGTACACGGCTGTAGGTGTGAGCCTAGACTCATTTTTCTACGTGTGAATAGTCAGTTCTTCTAGCACCATTTATTAAAGGGCTATGCTTTCTTCAGCATATGTTTTTTTGTCCCTTTTTCAAATGTCTAGATGTCTGGAATCATACATATCACCTGTTTTTATCTTGTTGCTCAGGATTACTTTGGTTATCCTTGGTCTCTTTGGCGTCATACAAAATTTAGAAACATATGGCCCTGGGGAATCAATGATCATCTCTGCTTCTTTTGAATTCTTTTTTCTTCCTTCTTAGCTTTGCCCTCTGCCTTTTCCTTCTCCCTCAACTCTCAGAGATTCAGCCCTTTCCGAGCAGTCCATTGCCCTTGTTTCTACCATCACCCATGTTGAGGCCTTTTCATGCCATTATTTTTGTGAATTTCCAAAGAGGGACACTCATCTGTAATCAGTCTTTTGTGTTTGTTAACAGCTTTCGCTGAGTATTATTGACTCAAGGAGGCCCCATTGTCATTCAAATGCTACCTATCTGTCTTTCTTTGTGGCTGCATGGTATTTCATTGTGTGCAGGTACCGTATCTGCTTTATCCATTCCTCTACTGATGGGCAAGGAGGTCGGTTCCAGATTCAGCTATTATGAATTGTGCTGCTATGAACATGGATATGCATGTGTCTCTGTGGTATGCTGATTTTATTTCTTGAGAACATGCCCAGCAGAGCAGTAGCTGGATCCAATGGGATTTCTGTTCTCAGCTTTCTGAGGAATCTCTAGACTGCTCTCCATAGTGGTTGAACCAGATTGCATTCCCACCAGCAGTGTAGACGTGTTCCTTTTTGTTTCACAGCCTCACCAACAATTGTTGTTTTTCAAGTTCTTAATGTAGGCCATCCTCACTGGGGTGAGGTGCAACCTCAACGTTGTTTTTATTTGCATTTCTCTGATAGCCAGTGATGATGAACACTTCTTGTGCTTGCTGTCATTTTTCTATTCTTAGCACATTTTAATTACACAAATTAATGGGAATTCGTTGGGATATTTCTATGCACATACATACTATAGAACTCCAGTTTTAAGAACTATGAGCGCTTTTCCTTGGAAACATTCACACATTTTT